>JASSUY010029426.1:19708-50376 GCA_032466535.1 Forpus xanthops
ATGAAGCGCTCCCATTGAGAAAATAACACCCAATTACATCACTCAAAACAATCACAGCCAACAAACGCATGCAAATGGGCAAATTAGGGCTGAATGAGCAACCTTCTGCTATTCCCTAAATTGTTATACCTTTCATCAAGCTCCTTTAACAATCTCTCACCAGCATTTTCTCCAGCTAGCCAGGAGAACCACATTAACCAACCAGCCCATACAGGGAGGAACAAGACAGCAGCTATTAGAGCCACAGCAGAGCCTCCTGTTTACGAGGCAGTGGTAATGAAAACAGACAGTTATCTCTCACTAGACTCATCCACTCCTCTCCCTGCTCCTTCCCATTTCTCCAGCTCAGCTTCCACACAGCTTTAATCCCCCCTCTGCCCAACTCCAAGTCTCTGCCTCCATCTCATGGAGAGAGCGGATCGCTTCAGCTCTGTTCCATTGCTACTTTTGAAGCAGCAGACACAAACCCATCCCCTCTTCCCCCAATTTCCTATGGCCTGAGGCCCACTTAGAGCATGGAAATTTTTAGCCTGAACAATTATCACTTGGCAGAGAGTTAACTCCCTGCAAACAGCATCACATAATGGGCAAGCTTGGCTATAAGCAACACTGCTGGCTCTGTTTAAAGCAAGTTCCATACCTCAGGATGGATATCCCCCTTCAGCTCTCCCCACAGTTATTTATGGTTAATAAGAGGCAGCACCAGCAGCATGGGAAATCAGCAGCACATCCACAATGCAGGCTGGGTGCTGATGCATACACCAAACCAATTCATCTTATCCCTCCATCACACAGGAGGGATATCAAGGCAAAACCCTCCAACAACCCAGGCCTGGCCATATAAACCATCTTCTCTCTTCTCTCAGCAGCCCCAGCAACAGCCACAGCTCCTAAATCTCTGCCACCCCTTTTAGGATTGCACCTCTCTGGTTCCAACTCCAAAGGGTAATTGTGGCAAAGGGCTGGAACTTGATGAGCTTTAAGGTCCCTTCCAATCCAAACCAGCCTAATTTTAGAGAAATCCCAGCAATGCATCATAGAATCATAGAATAGTTAGGGTTGGACCTTAAGATCATAGTGCTTATAAAACCTGCAAGGTTCCTCCTTCCCCCTCCCAAAAGAAGAGTTTCTTTAGCCCACACCAAGTCCCATCAAGAGAATACAACCTGCAGCCCCACCTTTCCTAATAGACACCACCTAAAGCCCTACCACAGGGAATATCAGAGGCTGGTGACAAAGCTCCAGCTACTAACTGCCTGGGATGGAGTCAGGGTCTGCTAATTCAGTGACAGCAATCACGGGGTGCAGAGCTATGTGTGAGGGGTATTTTGCAGAACAGCCTGCATCAGGGGATGCTACAGACACTGGAAGATGGATACAGCCACAGCAAGGTACACTGCATCCCACTAGGTACCGGCTGTAGGATGCTATAAGATGGCAAGGATGTGCTAAGGGAACAAGGGAGCCTCATCTCCTCACCTTCAGGGCACGAGCAGCTGGTTGAGCCAGTGCCCTGCCAGCAGCCAACATCTGGCGATGTCAGGCTTTGTTTCAACCCCATCTTTAAGACATCAGTCCTCAATGCCTGGCAGAGCCAGAAACTGCCAGACAGCTTCCATTGGAGAGTTAGTGCTATGCTTCCACAGCACCATCAGGGGATCCGATACAAAGCAAAACCCTTCCAAGCTTCTCATCCAGTTAAAAATCCCTTCCAAGCCTTCCCTCCTCTGGAAAAGGAGACAAGAAACATCACATTTCTCTTCCTTCTCCATCTCCCTCCCCTCTGCCTTCAAGTGCTCCTTGGAGTGCCTCTGCGGAATCATGTTTATATGCAGTGAGTGCTGTTGTTAGTTAATAACATCGCGATCGCTGAACCTCCCTAATGAAAGAGAGAGACAACATCAACTGTCATCTCAAACAAACATGCAATCAGGGGCCCAGCAGCTCTGGGAAGATTATCTTCCCAATTTCACGGGCTTCATGCAGGAAATAGGCTGCTTTCATGGAGATTGTGGTGCAGCGCTGCTCACACGCGGGATGCGGCAGCGGTGGGGACGCATTAGAGCCATGAAATTGGCTGGGCTATGAAGGAGGAATTGTTTTAACAGCTGGAGCCGGGAAGGACAAATAACAGCAGTGATTACATCTTCATTGCTCATCGTAACCAATGCGCCAGGCAAGTTGTAATTAGGCTGCAAAGAGCTGAAGGTTTGAGAGCGAAGGCTTTGAGCTCACCATTAGACGTGGCACTTCTATGCCTGCCCCATGGCCACCCTGTCCCTTTCAAGAGTGAGGAGCAGAGCTCATGGCAAGCGCTTTGCTGATGCTGCAAACACTGCTCGACCTACATAAGAGTGGTGCCTGGCACACCACAGCCATACACAACTGCTCCTCCTCTTCCTCCCCTTACAACCCACGTCTGCCTCCTCAGCTTTATAAACCCCACCATTCTCTGGCTTTGAGATGATCTCCAGCTGATAGAAAGCTTTAGGCCTACGAAGCAATGCTGATGTAGAGCAGCTCCATGGCTTGAAGACCTCTATCTTGTCAACCGCCCTACCATCATCATTGCCATAGACACAATGATGACGATAATGGTCCTTAGAGGATGCTTCTCTAGGTTCATATACCCACTAATAAGGGTTTGGAAAGCCTCTGGAACTTAAAGACCTTGGAAAGCATGGCTTAGGATGGATCTCTTTCCCAGCTCAGGGCTGATGGAAGCAGAAGAAAATCAGCCTGGGTTCATCCAGAGCCACCTTACACATCCCTCCCCATGGGAGCCAAATCCAGAAGGGATCTGTCTTGCAGCCCCCATGGTCTGCCACTGCCTTTTGGGTCTGCTTAGGCAAGCTCTTTGTCTCTCATACCAACCAGGATTACAGAGTCTGCTCCTGACAGCCTCCTTTCCCTCCTGATGCCATCACCAAGCTGAATGGAGAAGCAGGCCTCAGCTTGAAGGTGAGCACTGCTTTAGCCTGATGGAGCTTAATGAGAAAAAGGTAGAGAAAAAGGATTTTCCCTTCCACAACATTTACTTTGGCAACCATTTGAAGAGCAAGCACCTTAGGAAAAGCCAAGCTGCACTTAGTACTGGTCCCACATGGGATGGAAGACGGGGTAAATCCCACCCTCACCATCTCCACAACCCCATCTGCAGCCAACGGCTTAAAGAGATACCATTAAGGGAGATAAACCACAGCGAAACCTCTCCCTGTAGGTAAAACAGAGGCTAATTTGCCCTTACCTCAGTGTTTTAATAGACACCAGCACTCCTGTGCCTGGCATCCAGCCCTTGTGAGAGCCACCTGGGAGGCAGCAGCACTGAAGCTTGGCAGCAGCATTGCAATCAAGTTCTAAAAACTCTTCTGACATTTAAGAACGAATCAACAAGCATCTAAAGCGAGGAGGGGACCAGGCGTGGAGCTGCTTGAATGTCACATTTAAAGCTCGAAAGATAGCAGCTGCTTTATCTCCTAAAGCAGGTGGTTGGAGTGGTAAATAAGGCACCGAGGGCCAGATCCTGCTCTCGCACCTGCATCCTTCCCTTGTCCACCATGGATTTGCACCAACGTGACAAGCAGCACTGGAGAGTCTATTAAACTTGAATACCTCTGAGCATCACCTGAGGATGCCACCAGCCTCCTACATCACCTCGCAATATCTATACAGGTCAGAGCCACACCAGTAAAAACTGATTGATTTAAATTGGCAGTGCCCTTTTGGAATCGGTTCTCACTCTGAGCGATGCGCAGATATGAGCAAAAGGACATTTGAAGCATTTTAATGCACTTTTTACTGCATTATCTCTCCCCATGATCTTGGCTGCTTCATGGAAATAACTCGCATCGCAAGTAGAAGAACCCAATGTAATTAACGACCTGGCAACTCTATAATGATCCTTTCTACATAAAAAGGTCTTCCCTCTGCTATGAATAGACTTGAAGTAATTTATTTCAATCCATATGAAGATGAGACTGCTTTGACCTTGGGGATTTTTAAGTTGGGGTTTTTTTTTTTAACCCACCATAATTGCCAAGAAGATTTTTAAGTGATAGCTGTTTAAAGGAAAATCCTCAATGCAATGTGAGAAGTGAAGAATCATCACCAACAGCCTTTGGAGAGAATATTAACAAGCATCCTCTGCATCACTTAGGCAGGAGATTGAGACCAAACAACAGATTCCCTCCAGTTCTTACAGGCATTACCCTAATCCTCAATGTGCTAAAGCACAGATGTAGTTCTGCTCCCACAAGCAGCTTCCAGGAATACACAGGAAAGCCTATGGGGAAGCAAAGAACAAGCAGTTTCACAGCATTCTCCAGGCTGTCCCATAAAGCCAATGCTCTAACATTGCCTCAGTATTGCACTTCTTCAGCCTATGCAGCCTCCTCTAACAGCACATGGACCTTCTTGCCCATGCAAACACCCTTTTTCCCCCTCCCCAGCTGCCCATCAGTGCTCCTGCTATTCAGATGGAGCTCAACCACGATTTACTGCCGCAGGGCTGTGGGTAAATTGTTAGCTTTATGTCCAGCGTGATAGCTTCATATTGGCTTTTAGTGTTAGCAGTAAAGCCTTTACTCCTTCCAGCTCACTAACACCTTGCCTGCCCGTGCGTGTTGCTCGCTTTCCCCTTGTTTCTCATTTCATCCATCGCACGCCTTTCATATTCCCCGGTCCCCTGCATTTTCACAGGCAAAGTACCATAGGCAGGTGATTTAAGCCCAAGTTGAGTTCAGTCTATCAGGGCTCTTTTCAAGGTCTTTGAGAGAGGCAGGGACACCTGCAAAGGGGTCACATCACACGCTGGATTAGTTGTCACAGGACATCTAACAACGCACTAGAGTGACTTCCACCCTTTGAAGTACCCAGAGATGTTTTGATTCCTTGCCCAGAGCTTCGGGGCTGTCTCGATGACAAGGAAACGTGTTGAGCGGAGGAATAAATCTGACCCAGCAAAGGGTAAGTTGCAGGTCTGAGTGGAAATAGCCGGGATGGAGCCGCTTCCCAGCTGAGAAATGAGATTTGCTGCTTTGCAGAGTCAGGCTTTTTCTGTGTGAAATGAAGTTTCTGCAGAAAGAAGGGGGAAGAAATCACATCCGACTGCTTTGAATCATCCTGCTTTGATTCTCCTCCAAACCCTGTATCTGCATCCTTTGTTTCACAGCAACTTCAACCTCAGGCTTGTTTCCCCTCGATTGTTTCCCGTTGTGCTCTGTCAAGTCAAACACAAATAAGCTAATGCAAAACAAGAGATGCTCCTGCCTGGAATGTTTGGAAGGAGCCTGGAAACGCAGTGTCTCTTCTCAGCCATCACCAGAGCTCACAGCTAAAGACAGGAATTTGGCTGTGGAAGGGCATAAAAACACCAGGGTATTCCAGTGTGTGGATCAGGATAGAGTCATCACCCTTCCCACCAAGAGGAAGGGCTTGAAAGAGTCAAGAAGCATCAAGATGATGACAACAAAACACAGTTTGTTTCCCCACTTTGTGGCTTATATTAAATACACAGGATGAATTCTTATGATTTAAGCCTTAAAGGTGACAATTTTGTTTACGAGAGGAAGAACCAACAAGCCAACATGCACTATTTGATTCCAAGTCACTTCATGCTGGTAGGAGTCAGCATGAGTAAAAAGCATCTTCTTAAAGGAGCCTATTTCACCTCAAAACTAAACCAAAAATCAAGACTAAAACCTACCACCCTGTTTCCCATCACCTATCAGCTCCCATCGCTCTCAATCACCACCATCTCTCACATTAACAAATTAAGTCCATAACTACAGAGAAACACCTACCCATTTCTTTTTTAGCTTCTTGCCACAACGAGCCATATATCCCCATTACCACGGTACCATCACCAACACACAATAGATCTGGGCTTGCATCATAAATAACATTCCCATGTAACAAAGTTACACTTAGGAATACAGGCATAAATTAACACTCCACCATGGAGCTCTAAATAGTGGTTTAGGCCTTGTCAGAAAACAATTATGCAAAAGAACCTCCTTGCAAAGATGTGCTTGTGCTACTTGAAAGCATTACCTCATATCCACCGCAGCAGACAAGGCATGAGGTTGTGAATCAGGAGATGAGGGTTTAACTGGGGGATGCTTGGATGATTAAACCCTCTGAAGTCATCTCATCGTTGGCATCATTGCTTGAAAGCATCTGTATACCCTCCAAAAAATACTCCAAGTCATCCTTTCCATGCCAGTAACCAAGATACCTTCATCCGGATCCAAGCCCATTATCCCAAGTCAGTGAATATTCCCCAATCTGAACCAACAGGAGGACAACAAGGGATTTGCATGGTTTAATAAAAGATATTGCCTATAAAGTTCATGCTGCCTGCATCTTTACACCATTTTGCCTGCAACACAGCCCTATTTCAGTCAGGAACCAAGGCACAGGAAGATGAAACTCCATTCTCAAGGTCACATACAACCCAGTGGGAAAAGGGATAGTGAAATAAGCAGCATCCATCATCTTTCCACCCCATTTCCTGGATGATTTCCATCTTTTCCTGGATATCCCAAACTGGACCTGTCAGAAATCACTAGCTGGCTGGAAAAAACCTTGGCTGTCTATTCAAGTGAGGAACAGGTATGAAACTCCCTATGGATGTTAAGCCAAGGGCTGGGAAACTGTTTATCAACACACATTTAATGTCCCAAAAACCCTACCCATAAAACCCCATCAATTTGAGTTTTTTTCCCCCCTCTTTATTACAATGCTCCTACATCTTCTAACTTGAAGATTTCCCTGATCTTCCCCCAAAACTGCCCTGCATAAGCACAGCTCCCACTGATGCACAGGCACTTCTTTTGGCCAGCTGAAGCCATCTCCTCCCAGCCACATCAGATGCTCACTCCTCCCTCGGCTCACAAGAGCTTGCTGCAAAGCTGATAGCAGATGTGATTTCCAGCTGGGTCTATAGACCAACCACAGCAGGTTCATTAATAACAATTATTAAGTGCTTTATGTTACAAATTAGGCCTTTAGGAATACAAAAAAATATCCAGCCGCTTGGTTTACGGCTTCTTGTCGGGAAGAACTGTAAATTCCTACTGTCATAACACCAGCACCATGGCAAAATGGGGAGAGAACACGTTGTAAATAATGCTTCCAAATAGCTAAATCATCACTGGATGCAAGAACATAAATTAGGAGCCATATGTAACACCAAGGAAGGCCTCAGCTAACGGCTTCCACCCATCAGCGAGTGAAGGCACTGAAGCTGCATGGAGAGCATCTTCCTTTTGCTGCTTCCTAACAGCAGCAGCAGGAAGCACAAAACCACTTTGGTGTGGGCATTTTGCTTCATATATAAAGCATCTTCACACCAACAAGAAGCTTCTTCACCTCCATCCTCCTACTAAGCTTCAGCTCCCCTCTGCATAGCACCAAGGAAAAGGATAACAGACTCCAAGCCAGAAGAAACCTATTCCTCTGCCTGCAATGGATGGGAAAAAACATTTCCCCTCTCCTCACCCAACAGCCCCTACTTTAATCCATCCCAACGATTCCTCCCAGGGATCCTCACTCCCCTCCAGGGTGCACCTAAAGTGCAATGGACACGGATAAACCAGAGCTGAGCACAAGAAGAGATTCCACTGGGGATATCTCAGGGATTTATTGTCAGTTGTTTCCACCGGGGGCTGGATGTGAGGCAGCAGAGATGCAGGAGTTGACTCATCCCATTACTGGGCCTTTGAGGCATCTAGTTCCCCCCACCATGAAAACGTTAATAAAACCAGTGCATCGACTTTCAATTAGAAGGCCATAAAACGCTTCATTTTCATCTGTTTGTGCACAGGAACACAGATCCTCGGGAGGAAACTGTTCCTTTCCCAGCCTGTCTGCAACGCAGAGAGCATTAATTGAATATTCTGTTGAAACCACACTCAATTAGAGGCTCCGAGTCGTGCACGACATTCATCGCTGCCACTTGCCCCATCCTGTAGAAGGCACATTTGGGGTTTCGTGATGCTCGCATCACATGAACTCCCAGCGTTAGCCCCAAAATGACAATGTTATTTGCTAATGAGATCTTAGCTGCTATAGGGTAAACTGCTGCCTGAGGCAACAGTTTCCTGGGCTGGATGGCAGAAAGCAGAATGGGTTCCACAGCCACAAAATAACTACCTTTGGTAATAAATTCCTCCTGGTTTACCCAAATCTTGCCATTGCTCTTCCAGTTTCTCCTCATGGGGAAGTCAAGGCCAACCCTCATCTGTGATGTCATAACGTAGAACACAATGGTTTGGGTTGGGAAGAACCTTAAGATCACCCAGTTCCAACCCCCTGCCATGGGCAGGGATGCCTCACAGTAGAGCAACTTGCTCCAAGCCCCATCCAACCTGGCCTTGAGCACTGCCAGGGATGAGGCAGTCACAGCTTCTCTGGGCACCTCAGCACCCTCACAGGGAAGAGCTTCTGCCTTAGATGCAACCTGAACTTCCTGTTTCAGTTTGAACACAGCACTCCTTGTCCTATCGCTACAGTCCCTGATGAAGGTCCCTCTCCAGCATCCCTGTACCCCCTTCAGGCACTGGAAGACTGCTATATTATATAGATGCAGCATTCTACATTATAGTTTCCCTAAGAGGCTTGGAAACATCAAATTTGTGTTCACACCCCAGATGGGATTCAAGCTATAAACGTTTACCCTGAGGATCTGAGGCACCATCAAGCTGTAATAGGCTGAGAGAACTGGGCTGGTTCAGCCTGGAGAAGAGAAAGCTCCTGAAGGGGAGACCTTAGAGCAGCTCCAGTGTATAAAGGGGAGAACTGGAGAGCGGCTTTGGACAAGGGATGTAGGGACACGACAAGAGGAATGGCTTTAACTGCCAGAGGGGAGACTGAGATGAGCTCTCAGGCAGAAGCTCTTCCCTGTGAGGGTGCTGAGGCGCTGGCACAGGGTGCCCAGAGAAGCTGTGGCTGCCCCATCCCTGGCAGTGTTCAAGGCCAGGTTGGACACAGGGGCTTGGAGTAAGCTGCTCTAGTGAAAGGTGTCCCTGCCTGTAGCAGGGGGTTGGAAATGGATGAGCTTTCAGGTCCCTTCCAATTCAAAGCATCCTGACATTCCATGATTTTTTGGCCCTACTTTAAGTTCAAGCCAAATGCTGGGCAGGAAACAGATGGAAGGATAAAAACCTCACTCCTGTTATTCTCTCTGCTGGCTGCAAGCCTCACCTGCACTGACACATCCATCCAAGGTCTTACTTCTCCAGACAACCAAAGGAGTTTTGCTGCAATGCTGTCCCTAACTCCTTCAGTTCACAAAGCCAATGAATCCCCACTGTGATACAGAGCTCTGCAGGGCTGTGCTGCTGCTCCCTCCACCTCACAGGCAACCACTCAGCATGGAGCAGAGATGCTGGAAGATATTTGGATGACAAGATGCTTTCATCTTCTGCCTTGAAAACCATTTCACATTTGGTATGCATCGCTGCTGACTGAGGGCATCTTTTTCTGCTGAGTCCTGATATGCAGCGACCTCCTTTCCACTCATTTCATTTGCCAGTCTCCAAACACCAATGCAAAGGGCAGAAAGGAGCCTAAGTGCTCATTAGGCACTAGGAACCTGTGACCAAATAGGCTACAGAAGCACAAGAAACTCCAGGACCAAGGAGACTTAGGGGACACAGTGATGCGGATTTGGACTCATTGCACAAGGATGCCCAAGGAAGCTGGGGCTGCCCCATCCCTGGCAGTATTCAAGGACAGATTGGACAGAGCTTGGAGCAACCTATTCTAGTGGAAGGTGACCCTGCCCATGGCAGGGGTTGGAACTGGGTGAGCTTTAAGGTCTCTTCCAACCCAAACCATTCTATGATCCTATCTTACGTGCAACACTACGCACAGCATTCCATGACATTTACCCTGTGTCAAGTGCACAGCAAGCTGACGACTTCAATTGCAGGGGGAGGTTTTGGTTGGGGTTTGTCTCCATTGCAGCTCCTTTAGTAGCATCAACAGCAAATCCCTGGAAGGTTGCAGGTGAGGAAGGGGGTCAAAAGAAGTCCTCAGAGACACCACACCAGCGGTCCTACACACAAGCAGCATGCACATGGGTGAGCTGGTCACTTAGATGGGCAATTCCCAAGGCTCCACCATGCGTGCACTGATTGCGGTCCCCTCCTGGCACCAAATCACTGCTTAAGCCTCAGGCTGAGTGGCTGCAGTTCAAAGCTGCTGTGACATTTAAAGCTCAGTATGGGGCAAATTTCCCTTCCCATCCATAAACCTTATTGTCTGTGCCTTCCCCAGGGCTTGGAGCTGGGCTCTTGGCTTCCACCAAAGCCAGTTTGCTTCAAGAAATCCCATGAAACACAGCAGCAACACAATTGCTATTGAGAAATACCTCCACACACAGCTAAATTTGGGTAATTATTTCTTAACTTTCTCTAATATAATCAGGTCCTGTGCACAGGGGATTATCAGGCTTATATCCCATGGATCCAATCAGGGAAGTCTATCAGCAAAACATACTTATGTTGATACAGCTATTATAATCTGCATAATTCTTCTGAGTTCACGTACTTAATGGATAGCAAACAGACTCATTACTGCTGCAGCTTACATCCATAGGATCTCTACGAGCCATTCACTGCAGTGGTTTTTATTATTCATAGCTTTAGTTATTGATTTTCAGGAGAAGATACATGCTTTTAAGCCCCATAAAAGCAAGAGAGGAAAACAAATAGCACTATTCCAAGATTAATACGCTGCTCCACAGAAAAGCATGGCTGTCACATTGCCCTGTGTAGAGCTGATGGAGCCCTGACAAATTCCATGCAAAACAGCTGAGTTGCTTAAGAAGCTTGTTAAATAATTTAAAGGCAAGTTTTACTGGAGGCAGGAAAGTTCTTCCCAAATCCACTTCCTTAGATTTATGAGCTTGGAGTATGTTAATCAAGCCAAGTGCAGGATGCAGCTGGGATGGGTGGGTGGGAGGTTTAAGGGATACAGGATATGATAAAGTGTGGTCCATCTCCACAAGGTCTCCAAGACAACAAGCTTGGGTGCAATGGTGACCATTCTCTTGTCAAACCATATACCTTAGGATAGCATTAGAACTGCTCATCCTTCCCCTTCCCAGCAATCCACCACAGGATTCATCTCAAAGCCAGGTAATACAATTGCACCCCAAGTCAGCATTGGCTACAGAGAGGCTCTTTTCCTCTTGCCCCAATGGATTTTCATAGGATCACAGTATCATTTAGGTTGAAAAAGACCTTTAAGATCAAGTCCACCACTAAACCAAGTCCCCAAGCACCACATCCACCATCTGTTAAATGCCCCCAAGGATGCTGACTCCCTGGCAGCCTGTTCCAGTGCCTGTACAGCCCAGCAGCAGCACTGGAAATGCTGGCCAAGCCTCCAGCATCTCAGCATGACAGCAGCTCTTTTATCCCCCCCTGCTCCCTGACAGGCAGAGCTCTGCACTGCTAAATCAGCCAGGTAGATCAGAGCCATCATTTCTAGCAGGAAGACTCCCAGCTTCAGGATATTTATGCTAGGAACAGCTTCCAGTGCCCAAAAGCCCCTTCAAAACAGACATCACAGGACAGCAAGCACAAAGCCAAGCTTAGAGCTGGCACAGCATCGTGGCAAAGCAACAATGCACTTGTTTGTTCACTTCAAGGCACATGTAGGAGGCAGAGAACCTTCCAAATGACAACATTTCTATAGCAACTCGGGTCCCACCGTGGTCTTTTTGTTCCAGACACTGCAGACTGTCTCCATATTAATAACCCTGCTTCCCAAAGAGGCATGAAACAGGAACAACACCCCCAAGATCCAATGTAAGGTGCATCTCATACCAAGACAAGGAGGGATGCAGCAAGGGGTAGGCAGAACACCTGCATTCAACATAGACACCTTATAACCAGCCTTTCAAGTCTATGCTGGAGAGGCTTTGGGCCTCAAGACATAAAAATCACTTCAACTCCCTTCTCTCAAGCCCACAGCAGATGGGTCAAGTGGTTCATCCTTCCACACTTGACCTCCACGTTCCTCATTTAACCACCATGCCCATTCATTTGCAGCTATTCTGGCTGCTGATGCTCTGAAGCACTCAAGATCCTCATCCTCTAAACAGCACAGGCAACACTTCACGATAGGCAATTCACATGGGATTTATGCAACTTCCACTTTTCCCATCCGTTTAATCAAGCCATTCCTGCTTTAACTGGGGGAGAGAGATATGGATAGCAACCCCAGGTTGAAGCTGCCTGCTCTTCCTGTGCCTTGCCACACCATCCCCTCTTTTATATCTGCATTCCAAGGGGAGAAATTGCACCTGAAGTGATTTCCCACATAAGAAGCCCTTGCCAAAGCAGGGAATTGCATGTACTTTTCCCCCTGGGAACAACTCCAGCACACTTGAGCCAGGTCATTGTTCCCTGCACCATTTACATCCAGCCCCTTTAAAACATCCACACAGCCATAACTTTAACTTAGGGCATCTTCACAGAGGTATCACTCTTCCCAAAAGCAATCCAGTTAAGCAAAGCACTATGTAAATGGATGTAAATGCACTGTGTAATAGGAGTGAAAGTATTAAAGGACCTTAGAAACTCTCCCCTTGCTTCCCGTAGGGAAATCCATGATCCAAATGAAATCAGGTGCAGCTCAGGCAGGTGATTGAATCCTCAACATCAGCCATTTAGAAGGACCATCATCCCCAAGGACAAGCAGAGCAGGTTGTCACACAGCATCTCACCTCCCATGCTCACAAACCTCTTTGCTTCCAGCTCTGTTCTGCATTTCTCCATTAATACAGAGCTGTCAGATTCCTGGTTTGTACCCATTGTAAATGAATCTCTTTTAATTGGCCACACTTCCCAGCAAAACTCCAGAACAACAGCTCCCAATGGGTCCTTTATGCCACATATTGTATGGCACTGAAGAGTTAGTACCTTGCCCAAGGACCTCCCAGCCCCTTCCACCCAATAAAGCAGCTAGGAGAGGGAACAGGGATGTTTATCACCATCAGCATCATGCTTCCAGCACCTTGGCATCACTCAGACAACTCAGAATCCTCCAGCTCCAGGAGTAAGAGATACTGAGATAGCTTAGGAGTACCCTAACAGAAGGGTAATGCTGCGCAGCCCATATAGCAGCTTGCAGAAAGAAGCTCCTCTCCCCTAAATCTCTTTGATGAGGAATCTACATTTGCTGGTTTGGCCCAAAAATCACATTTCTTAACCCAAAAATCACACTTTTTGCATGATTTATTCACACCCATTCACTCTATAGCACTGATGCTGGCCTAAGGCATGCATTCACACCATAACACACCAAAGCAGAGATGGCAACGAGGGGAAAACCAGACCCTGCACACAACCAGCTCCAACAGCCCTGGATGTGCAGTGATGCCAGGGATACACCAATCCACTACAGAGAACAGCACTGCACCTCTACATCCCATAGGATTTGGCTGCAAAGAGCCCCTTTAGGAGCTTACCCCAATAAGATGCTTTGTTAAGCAAAGGTTTTGCTTAAAGTCAGTTTTCCTGGCGCTTCACTCTCCTGCAGCACTCAAATCCCACCCAACAGCAGCTCCCACAGGGAGGAACATCCTTTAATTCCCACTTGGTGGATTTCTTCTTATCTTTACTCTTTATGTAAGCTCAAGAACTGTAACTACACACAAAGGAAAACCAGAAAACCCTACAAAGATCCGGCAATAGAAAAGCTTTTCACCCCATCAGCATTTAGCATCATGGACAAAGGACCATTCCAGCAATACCTTCCCACAACACCTCAAACGCCACAACATGGGGACAGCCATAAAGAATCCTTCTTTCCTACCTTATTCTTAGTAGCTCCATAGGGACCTCCTTGCAGGACAAAAGTTGAGGATCTCCAGGGCGCTCACCCCTCCGCAATCACAGCAGAAGGGAAACCACGTGGACCTTCCGGTTCCCACATCCACATCCACATCCACATCCACATCCTCATCCTCATCCTCATCCTCATCCTCATCCTCATCCACATCCACATCCACGTGGCGCCAGGAAGAGCCGACCGCTCCCCGACGCTGTTCCGCACTCAAACCCCACCCGCTCTGCCTCTGATTAACCCCTAGCCATAAACTGAGCCTTATTTAACCCAAAAACACCTTATTTGGGCTGGTTTTGATTGCTGTGATTGGGACCCTTTAGTGATGCTAATGTGCCCTAGGTGAGGCACTTGGCAGCACAGCTGCTTGTTGATGGCTGCATTAAGCTTTTATATAGCTTTAACGAGCAAAGCGATGCAAAAAAGATTCCTTTTTCATGGATAATAAGGATAAAAAATGGATTTTCTTTAAACTCATGTAAAAATAGGGATAAAAATAAAGAAAAAAGGGTTATTTTCCAATTCAAGCCCAAAATAAAGAGATGGAGGAAGGGTTTTTCCCGCCTTTTCTCCAAACTTTAGGGGCTTTTCTGGTCGCATCCCGAAGGAAAATGCGGGTCCTCCGGCCCGCCAGAGGGCGCTGTGCAAAGGGAGGAGAGCGGTCAGGTGAAGGTGGGAGGTACCGGAAGTGGAGCCGGAAATGGCGGCCGGTTCCGGGTGGTGGCTATAGGTGCCTCGGAGCGGCGAATTAGGTTCGATATGTCACGTTGTGAATGTAATGGTGGCATGTGGACTCTTGTTCTGTAGCAGTGCGAGCTCCGGTGCTTGTAGGGCTTCTGTGGTAAGGTATTCGGGTGTTTGGGTCCTGTGAGGGGCTTGGTCTGTGGTAAAGAGCTATGGTTGGGCTTTAGTGAGACCTGGTTGGTTGTTCCCCTTAAGGGTCCTGTACTAGAGGGGTGCTTTATTCCCCGGTGAAGGAGCTGGGTTTGTGGGGCTCTATTGGGCTCTGGTGCTTGATAAATGATCTTCTTCTGTTGGGTTATATTGAGCCCCAGCAGCTGGTGAGGAGTTGGGTCTGGTGGGCTCATTGAGCCCCAGTGCTCCCTAAAGGAGCCTGCTGTGTTGGGCTTCTGTGAGCCCAGTGGATGAACCCTGGTGTTTAGGCCCTATGCTCGGAAAGGGAGGTGGTTTAGTTGAGCTCTCATGGTCAGTGGGCCCATAGGTGCTTATGGGACCCTAGGACAGTTGAGAAGCCCCAGAGCTCCATGAGGAGCCTGGGAGATTGATCTTTGGCACCTTGAAGCAGCGCTTGGGTGAGTCTCAGTGTGATCTCCTTGTCCAGCCATGCCAGGTCAGGGGCCGTCAGCCCTCCGTTGCCTGCTGTTGGCCCTGGGGGCTGCCCTGTGCTGGCTGTTGGCCTTGCGGCTGCTGCTGGACCTGCGTGCCCTGGGGCTGCTCTGTGGGCTCCTGGCAGCACTGGGGGCCTGGCTTGGCCCCTGTGCTCTCACCCCCTCGGGCCGGCGCCTGCGGCTGGAGCACTTTGTGAGCTCCCTGCGGCCCCAGCCCCAGAGCCCCTCGGCCATGGGCAGGCTGGAGGGGGAGATCGCCAGCACCGTGCACAAAGTGCTGCGGGACTTCGTCACCTCCTGGTACCGCACTGTCAGCACCGAGCCAGCCTTCGAGGCTGAGGTGGAGAAGGCCATGATGGGGCTCACTGTTGAGCTGAGGCAGCGCATGGCGCAGGTAGACCGCCATGCTGTGGCCCGGCACCTCCTCATCCTCTGTGGGCACCACTTGGAGAGCTACCTACGGGCTCGTGAGGCTTTGAGGTGTGAGCCAAAGGGTGGTCGGACTCTGTGGCAGGAGTACAGCCGGCTTACGGGGCCACATCCTGCTCTCCAGAGCCCTGCAGCTGAGGTGGGCTATGCCAGAGCTGCTGTGGAGACTTTGCTGCAGGCGCTGGTGCCCCGGCCCCACTTGGAGACCCGGACAGGGCGCTTTGTGGTGGTGGAGCTGATCACTTGCAATGTGCTGCTGCCGGCCATCAGGAAGATGGCTGATCCCGACTGGATCAACCTGCTTCTCATTGGGGCTTTCTCTAAGAAGCCACGGAGTGAGCAGGCACCTCCTGCACCCCCAGTGCCTGAGGTCTTGCCTGTCATGGAGCACACAGACCCCACCCCTATTGGGATGCCACCTTCCCCAAGGCACACAGAGGTGCCCAAGCGAGAGGTAGTGGCTGTTGGTGAGGAGGGAGAGGATGTGGTGAGCAAGTTGTGCCATGCAGAGGAGCCCTTCCTCCGCCCACGAGCACTGGGCTCCCTCTTTCCCTGTGAGGGCTTGGAGCTGGAGTCTCCTACTCCTGAGGCAGGCCAGGACATGGACTTGCTGGTACCATCCCCTGCAGGGGAGTTCCTCGAGGAACCCCTCCAAGTTGCCTCCACTGTTCTCGAAGGACTGGATGTTTCAGGGGATGGTATAGGGGATCTGGAGGAGAGCATTGCCACCACCTCTGCTGTTGTGTTGAGTTCCTGCCCAGACATCCAGATTGACCCAGCAGTTGAGAAGGAAGAAGAAGCATCAGTTGTCCCTAAGAAGTCCTCTTCACAGAGGCCCTCCAGCTTAGGGAAAGATCTGGGGGCAGCAGAAGGCTCATCACAAAGCTCTCCAGACCCTGGCCAGACTCTGTCCCTGCTCTCCTCTTCCCCAATGGCCTCCATCAGCACCTTCAGCTTTGAGCCCCTCAGCAGCCCTGATGGACCAGTGGTCATCCAGAACCTGCGGATAACTGGGACCATTACTGCCAGAGAGCACAGTGGGACTGGTTTCCACCCCTACACCCTCTATACTGTGAAGGTAAAGGCTCTCCCAGAACTCACCCCTTATCCAAAGATCCCTGTCCTAGTAGGGAAGCATGGGATGATGTTTGGGAAAGAGGATTTGCTTTGTGTGTCCCTGTACAACAGATTCTGGTAGCGGGGAAATATTGGCCTCAGTGGTTTGTGGCTGTCTGGGTGTGGGATGGGGTCCTGCTCTTGGCCAAGGGTTGCATGGGGCTGGTTGGGCCCTTGATATCCGTCATGGGGGGGTTCACTTGCACTGAAGGTGCTGTTCTTCACAGAGGGGTCAATCTGAAGCACTGCTGATGACTTCTGTGGGGTCTGGGACCTGCAGGCACCACAGGAGTGTTGTTTAGGGCTCTGTAAGGATCATTTCTGTTGCTTTCTCCTCAGTATGAGACAGCCCTGGAGAGCGAGAGCAGCACGGGCAGCCTGCAGCAAGTGGCTTATCACACTGTGAACCGCCGCTACCGTGAGTTCCTCAACCTCCAGACCAGGCTGGAGGAGAAGCCGGAGCTCCGCAAGCTCCTCAAAAGTCAGTGTCTGCATCACCTCCTCCTCCCTCCCACCCCAGCCCTTGCTCCTCGCCTCTGAGGGTATGCCATCCTGCCTGTGCAGCTCTGGATGCTGGGCTCTGTGGTACCCACTGGTGTGGGAGCACTGGTATCTTCTTTGTATACAAGAAAAGTAGAGTAATATGAGCTTTTGAACAAAGAAAAGTGTTTTCTCATGCTCTTTATGTATAAAGCTTCACTGAGCTTAGCAGATTCCTACCTAACCTCTGCTTCTGATAAATGTGAGGGTTTGGCTGGAAAATTGCTTTGCTGAGGAATTTTTAGAGCTCCAAGTGCTATGGAGTCCTTGTGCTAAACTGGTGTTCTTGCTGCCTTTAACTTGAAAGGTGAATGATGCAGAATCCAGCAGAACACAAGTTCTCTATGGGTTCAAGGTCTGATTTGGCTACCCTGATTTGAGGGGCATGCAGATCATCTTGGGCTGTGCACACATGCCAGACAGTGTTTAATGGTCTCAGCCATTAAGGTTTTAATGTAACTGTTGTTGTTGGGTTTGTTTCCTTTGTAGATATCAAAGGCCCAAAGAAATTGTTCCCTGATCTCCCATTTGGAAACATGGACAGTGATAAAGTGGAAGCCAGGAAAAGTCTGCTGGAATCTTTCTTGAAGGTGAGATATTTGTTGGGTGCCCTTGTGAACCAAAAAGAAGAGCTTGGGACAGCTCTAGGATGAGTGAAGCACGTCAGATCTCTTCCTATCTTGCTCATGTATAGTGTAGGTAGAAGTTGACTCCAAAAAAGACCTAAAGCTTCATCTTTCCTTGCAGCAATTGTGTGCAGTGCCTGAGATTGCAAACAGTGAGGAGGTGCAGGAGTTCCTGGCCCTGAACACTGATGCAAGGATTGCCTTTGTGAAGAAGCCTTTTTTTGTCTCCAGGATAGACAAGGTAGACAAGTGGAAACTGGACCACGTAAAACTGCACCTAGGCATGTGTATCAGGCTGCAGTGTCTATGTATGGATGCTGCAGGAGTAGCCAAGAAGGCTTGAAGTTTCTGTGCTCTGTGTAGTTGGGCTCAGCTTGCCTGGGAAGCCATAAAGCTACAAAGAAACTGGGGCTTTTAGTAGAAAATAGAGCTCAAGCCTGAGAACTCCTTTTTTTTTCCTCAAGAAATAAGAATGCAAGCAATAACTGATAGCACTTCTGGCTCTTGCAGATTGTTGTCAATGCCATTGTGGACACCTTGAAAACAGCATTTCCCAGGTCAGAGCCCCAGAGCCCCACAGAGGATCTCAGTGAATCTGAAGTGGATGGAAAACCTCAGGCAGATGGGAAGAAGGGCAATAAGTAAGAGCTCCTTCAGCTTCTCTGTGCTTTGTTCTGAGCAGAGACTTCATACAAACACTGACTCCATTGTGGGAAGCACTGACTTGGTGCTTCGCATGTTGTGTGTAGTAAGTTGCTGTTGTACTCCAGTTGAGTTCCTTCCATGTGCTGAGTAAGGGTGGTTAAGTTCCTGCTTTGACTAAGAGTTTCCAGGAGCACTGAGGACTTCACAGCAGGAGCATTTCTTCCTGAGGGAGCTCTGAGGTGGTGTCAAGGACGTTGATGCTCCTGGAGAATTGCTTTTAACCTTAAGCCTGTAGAATGTGATGAGGCACTGCACAAGGTACTGAAGATTTACTCCTGCTTTGCCCATGTGCTTCACACAGTGCCATGCTGCTTTGCTCAGCACACTGGAGTATTTCTTCAGGAGTAGAGTTGAAGGTTAAGCATCTCTGTTGTTCACTAAGTGTGTATTTGGTGGTGCTGGCAGTGACAAGCCCCGTTGTGCTCATTGGTGATTGTTCCCTTGCACAAGGAGGGAAGGTTGCTTCATGAGCATGGCTTTGTTCTGGTAAATAGATGTTTTGCTAGAAAAAGCTGCTTTGGACAAAAAAGGCACACCAAAAAAGTACAAGTTTTGAAGCATCTTGGCTGACAAAAAGACATTCCTGAATGATAAACAGGCTGTTTTCCAGTTAATCCTACAATCCCAGATGCCCTTTCATATCCTTCATGTGCGTGTTTATCACCAGATTGCATAATCCTACTGAGGGTGTTTCATCTCGGAGGCTTTTATTAGCATTATCCTGTGGATGCTACAGTGCTCACACCTTACTGAAGAGAAATACAGCATGAAAGCTTACATATAACACAGGGTGGATGTTATAAAGCCTTACCAGGCCCATGTGTAACTGAGGAAAAAGGGGTTTAATGCTTTTGTTTCATAGTTCTATTGCCAGCTCTTAGTTATCCTGGGGGAAATGACGTTTTCGGTCTAATGGGACTTGTTAGCCTGGATGTGACATGGGACAAGGAGAGTTGATCCCAAATCTTGGTGGGGAATCAGTCACTTGCAGCTTGTGGAGACAAACGGTGCTGTGTTTCTCCTCTTCAGGTCCAGGCTGAGGTTCTCATCCAGTAAAATTGCTCCAGTGCTGAGTGTGAGCGAAGCACAGGACAGGATTGTGTACTCCATCAGGGAGGGCAGCTCTGTAAGTTGGAATCCCTCTTAAAGGCCTTCCATAATCATAATAATTGCCCTGGTTGGGTCCTGGCTTGGAATGACCCATGTGCATGAGGGTTGTGGCTGCTGCAGCCTTGTTTCTACATGCCAGGCTGTTGCAGAGAGGCACTAAGCAGGCATGGGTTGTGCTGTTGGCTACACCAAGGTGTAAACCAAGTGGTGGGAGGCTGTTTGGGCAGTGGAGATCACATATATCTGTTTGTCTCTGGCTGTGGCACTAATACACTGGTGTTTTTCAGGTCTCTGGCACCCTGTCCATGACTGCTATGGAGTCCTTCATCCAGAAGCAGGAGAAGCTGCTGGAGGCAGTCCCCAGCAAAGGCCCTGAAGGCAAGGGAGGCAGAAAAGCAAAGGAGAACTCCGTGCAGGATGATAAGGATGGGATGAGCACAGAACAGGGGCAACATGCTGACACAGGCTCTGGTGAGCTCAGCCCCTCTGTTAGTGCTTTACATACCCCCTGTGATGATTGTTCTGGTCTTTGTTATTCCTAGTGGAATAGCAAATGGGGTCTTGGCTCAGTTGTGTCACTGCAGAGCTTTACTTTAGAAGTACTTGGTACAGGCAGTGCAAAACTAAGTTACTTAAGGACATGCTGCTTAAAGTGCCAATGTTAAATCAAGCTCTTGGAAACTGCAAAATGGCCAAATTAGGGTTTCTTAGTCTCAGGTTAACCTTTATTTGGCCAGGCAATATAAAAGGGCCTTTTGAGATGCAATTAAATGTGGCTAGATTTGGTACATAATCCCCGTACAAGGCATGATATTCCTTTTGTCCTTGTAGATCCCTCCCCTGAAGCACAAAGGTGTTATGGCCCCTCAGAGCAGTTATAAGATCATCCTGACCATGAGCAAAACAATGTTCTCTATAATCTCTTTCTTGGAATAGCTGAGCTGTATCAGCTGGAACTTCCCAAAAACTTCAAGCTTGGCAGGCTCTGACTAGAAACATGTGCTTGTGACAGGATGGATCTGGTATTCAAAGACCAGCTTGTCTTTGAACACAACCCCATGGTTGTTGTGGGGCTGCTGGGGAGCAGGACTGGAATGGGAGGCCAGTACCACAGTGATCCGGGGAGGCCAAGTTAGCTAAGCTCTGATGGTCTGAGATGCTTCAGAACTGAGCCAGGGCAGGCTGCTCTGGCAGGGAGAGGGGAATGGACGTCTGCAGAGCAGCTGTCTACAACCAATGTGAGGATCTGCTCCCTGGGGCACTTCTGGGAAGAGGTTGGCCAGCAGCGACCTGAGGAGGGGACTTGGATGCTTTGGGAATAAACAGAGCATGCTGATCCTCTTAGAGGTTCTGGTGGAGCTCAACAGCCTGCTCCAGGTCTTGCACAGGGAAGTCTCAAAGAGTGAAGCAAATGAGGAATAACTTAGGCGTGACACAGAGAGGTGCTAAATGTACTTGCACCCTGTCTTTTCCAAGTGGAATGGCTTGGAGTTAGGCCAGTAAGGAGAGGAAGAGGAGGGAAGCAAGAGGTGCTGGTGTCTAGAATTCTTCTTCCCTTTAGCAGCAGTAGATAAGTGTCATTGATGCTTTATAGGCAGTTAGGAGGGTTAGAGCAGGGGAAGCTGCTATACAGGAGCTGGCAGAGGCAAAGCAGTAGCTGCAGGTTGAGGTGATGGCCTAGGATTGGTTGTCTCGGGCAGGTTTATGGTGTGTAAGGTCGTTGAGGCTAACACCTATGATGCTTTATGGCCAAGCAGCATCAAAGTAATTCCTTAGGATGTCAAATGTGCTTCCACAGTGGGCTATGACACCCTCCTGAATGGAGGATTCACAAAGAGCTTTTGCTGTCCTAGGTCTGTGTCACCAGGGCTATCTGTTGGTTTGGCTTTCCCTGATGCATCTGGTTTCTCCAGATGGGGTTCATCCATCTTCCTGTTGAGACATGGATCAGCCACACGATGGCAGCGTGAGGACACTAACCACAGCCTTGAGCTTGGAAAGACCACGTTCATGGGGAAAAGAGTAGGGAGTTTGTGAAAAGTGGGCCCCCAGCAAAGGGGGGCTACAGTCACTGCCTTGTTTCTTACCTGCTTTGGGCCTGTTGCCATCCCTGTGTATGGACTGGGGCTTGATAATCCCTTGTCTTAACTGAGAAGGAATTTGGAGCAACCAAATGCTGTTCTAGTGCACCCCTTGGTAGGGAGATTGAGGCCATTTGGATGACATGGAAATGAAAGAGTAACCAGGGCAGGTCACCTGTGTGGCACAGGGTGCAAGGCTGGGGAGAAGAGTGTGTTTTGGATGAGGTTTGTTTCATCTGCCCCTCTTCTTCCTCCTGGTAGACTCAGAGACTGCTTTGGCTGACCTGGCCCTGGATGTGCTTCGCCTGCTGATGATGGATCACTGGAGCTGGCTGTGCACAGAGAACATCCAGAAGGTCTTTCACCTGCTCTTTGGGACCCTCATTCAAAGGTAAAGCCTCAGCAACCAACCTCACAGCTCTGGGAGGAGGCATTTGGGGCTGCAGTCTTCAGTGGCACTCATGTGCGTGTAAACACTGTCTGCTGCTTAAGACAGGGTTCTGTTAAGAAGATGCCAGTGTATGTAGAGTAAATGGTTTGGAGCTTTGCACTAGGAGCTGTTTCCCCCATGAGCAGCAATGTAAGACTAGCAGGTAGCCTCCTGTCCTGACTAGTGGAAAGGAAGGATCCAGTCCTGGGTATGGGAAACTCCAGGGAGAAGCTGGCCTTTTGGTCTTACAGTGCTCTCAGGGGCTGAGCTTGTTCCATGGACAAAAGGAGAATAAACAGGCACAGGGAATAGCAACATGTCAAGTAACACCTCAGAGTGTGGCCTCCCAGGGCCTTTGTCACTGATACAGCCTACTCTGATCCATGGTGGGCCAGTTGTGCTGTGCCTTGGGCAATGACCCACAGATGTAGTAAGGAAAGACTTCCTTTCCAGCTGGGCTGGACTTGCCAAGCTGTTCTGGGGCCAGTGCCTCTGTGTGGTAAGGCACAAGGCCAAGGCACACAAACAGAGCATTTCTGTGTTCTTGTGTAGGTTGGGGACTATCGCTAGCTGAGGAATGGTCCTTTAGAGTACAAGGACAGCCTTCCTGGCAGGATTAGGGCTGGGGTAGTCTCAGAGCAGTGCTTTTCCCACCCCTGTGCCCCCTTTATTCCTTCCCAGGTATTCCAAGCAGGGCCAGAATGTGCAGGGCAGCACAGTAGAACTGAGCTGGTAACTTAAGCTCTTTTCAGCAGAGATTGCCAGGGTGCTTTGAGGCTGCTTGGCCATCATTCCTGAGTCTGTTTCTTGGGTGGGTGTTGCTCCCATTGCTCCCAAATGGGCTCTGGTCTCTTGAGGAATGAGCTGGAATCCAATCCCTGTGTGTAAGCATGGAGAGCTTGAATAGGCACATCATCACCTCCTAATATGCTCTGTCCCTGTCACACAGGGTGTCTGCAGCACTGACATGTGGCATTGGTATTTTCCACTAGAGAACTGTCACACACAGCATGTGGAAAGTGGAGGAGCTCAAGCACTGGTGGAGCAGGGAATGTGTTTGTAGCTGCTCCACTTCAATTGCTCTGGGTAGAGCCATGTGTGCTATAGGTAAACCCTTGGCTGGAGGTGATGTTGGGATGTCCTGTGACTCCTGTAGTGCTGTGATCAGGATACAGATGTAACCTTTAGAACTAACACTGCATCCGTGGGACTGGATGTATCCCCCTGAAATCTGGCATCTGTTGGTTTGCTATTGCACCCTGTCCCTGAGCCATGCAGAGGGTGGCTGAGACACCTTCAGTTTGGGTGGTAGGAAAGGGTTAGGTGCTGGATGTACTATTGGCCAGCTTGTATGAGTAATGTGCTGCTCCTGCAGCCTTCTTGTGGCATTGCCATCCCTCTACACCAAGTGTGCCTTGAGCCAGAGCAGGAGAACTAAGACAAAAGCACCAAGAACAAGGTCCAGCTTCTCTGAAGAGTAAATCCTCCTCCCCTTTGGGGCCTTGCAGTGCCCACTGCTGTGACATCAAGTGAGTGCAGTTACCACAGTGATGATGGGACCTCCCTACCCTGTTCTATCCACCATTCCCTGCATTGAGCATTCCACCACATCCTCTTTTGCCCCTCTTCTCTGCAGCTAAAATCACTGGAGCCAGAAACCATCACTCTCCTCTGGCTGTCACAGAAGAGGGTTGTGGTATGCCTGAAACTAGGATGGTTCAGTAGAAAGGAGGCCCTGTATGTGAGCCTACATCCATGTGGAGCTCATCCCATTATGTAACTGGGAATGATCCTTTTCTGGATCCAGAAGGAGAAGTTGGATCTGTGCCTGTGAAACCGCTGCCCTGCCCCAGCTCTGTCCTCCCAAGGCTGGAAATACAGGGCTCTTTGAGCATGAGGCTGCAACAGGAACCTGTTGGCCATGGGGAGGAGATGGGACTATTCTGGGCTCTGGGGGTGTTTGGTGGAGCAGCTAAAAAAGCATTTGGAGTATCTGTGAGCTGTTTAGAGCCTTGTGAGTCAAAGGGCTGTTAAAATACACGCATGTGACCCATGGCTCTGACCCTGTGCCCTGCCCTTGCTCTGTCCCCAGCAGCACAGTGGTCACCAGGTCAATGTCAGGCCAAGCTGGTGATGGCCACCACTGTGCCCTTCAACTGCTGCTGGGCTTTTCCCAGGCCTCCATCTGCTTCTCCTTCTGGAGGGGAGTCCCAGCAGAGTCTGTGTCTGGGAGTACATGGATCTGCATTGAGAGTGACTATAGATGACTGTCAGCTTCTATGAAGTGGTTTCTTTCAGGTTCTTCTAGTTCTGGTTCCCTTTGTGAGTCTGGCTGGTTGTGGCTTGTTTTCCTTGCAGGGCTTCTTCTATTGACCTGCTTTTCCTAAGGTTTGGAATATGGACAGGAAAACTGGGCTGAGTGGCCTTATGAGGGCTGTAGCAGCAAGGAGTTTTCTTTAGTTTTAGATGCTGGATCTGGCAGGGATGAAGAGCTGGGTAAGGGCACAGAGAGATGATCATCTGCAGCCTGTTAGCAGGACTGGAGTATCTGAGTTGTTGTTGCAGCTTAGGCTTTGGGGAGATTCTGTTGGGGTTTGGATCAACAGGTTAAGTCCTGATCTAAAGAGCAAACACCTTGACACAGACAAGGGAGCTGTGTGGGCAAGGGATAACTGAAGCATATGGAAGAAATGAGCGTCATGCTTTGGGATAAGTACAGGCAGGATGCAGTTGATGTGAGTTATTCCAGATTTGGCTCTTTTTCTGCACGTTCAGTGCACCTTCAATGGGACGTGCAAGGCTGGGGGAGCCCCTGACTTTGGGGGCTGACTTGGCTTCCAGCCCCACCAAGTGAGAAGCCCTTGGACTGATAGCCATGGCCTATGATGGACAAAGGTCCTGGCTTGTCAATTTAAGAGGGTAGCAGAGGGTCCTTGCAGCTAAGACCTGGGTTCCGTTGGTAGTTCAGCTTCAAAGGGTGTTGCAGCTTGTTCTCATGGCACATATTCCATCCCTCCATCAGGGATGCAGCACAGTGCCCAACCACTGCACAAGATGGGTTCTGTTGGGCTGGTGCAGGGGCTTAGCCCTGGGCACAACCCCAGGCTGTCACTGCAACCTCTTGCTGTCACTTTGGCTTCAGAGGCAGGGATAATGGCACTTGTGCAACTGTTGGTGTGAGTGAATGAGCTCAGACCTTTGGGAAGCTGCTTTCCAGGTGGTGGGGTTGTTCTTTTCCTTTTTCCTTGATCTCTGTGCCAACAGCACTGGCCAAAACTAAGATCCTTGGCAGCCTCTGGTGCTCTTGACATGAAAGTGCCACCAGCATGGAGTGTTGCCTGAGCCTCTTCAATGTCCTTGAGTAAACCTGCTCCTCAAGCAGCCAAGCACCTGCAGCTCCAGGCGTGCTGGGAATGGGCAATGGATTCAGGCCAGCACTGGCCATCTGGAGCCCTGCAGGGGCAATCCAACAGCCAAATGCTGAGCCGCACCTCACCTCAGTGTGGTTGCTCCCAGTTCTGCTTCAGAGCTTACACACAGCTTACACATAGCTTACTACTCCTTGTGGCAGGGGATTGTAACTGGATGTTCTGAAGGCCCTTTCTAACCCAAACCATTTGATACTCAAAGCTTGGGCAGCACCTGACAGAGCCAACCACCAGCTGGAGTGAGTAAATCCATCTACTTCTGGCTTGCTACCTGGAGGAGGTGATTTGGGCACATGGAGTAAGGCCCTTTACATCCATGTGTTGAGGGGCTGGCACCAAGGTCTCCATCCTGCAGCAGTGCAAGTGGGAACCCCAGCCAAAAAGCCAGCAATAGGACTGGTATGACAGGGAACCAACCTTCTGGTATCTTCATCTCTGGCTTTAGCCGGTTGTTTTGTAGCTACAAGGAGCAGGAAGAATGGCAAAAGCAAGCTGTGGGACTGCGTGTGGATGTCAAGTAAATGAAAACCAGCTTGGAAATGGGCCTCAATTCACTTGTCTCCAAGCACCTGGAAATTTTGGATCTGGCTTGGTGTCTCTGTCCCAAACAGTGTGTTTTCCTTTTCTAGAAGCAGCATTCTTCCACTAGAACGAAGAATCCAACTCTGCTTTGATAACAATTGCAACACTTTTTAACTGCATCTCTCTTTTGATTCCATTTCAGCCATTAGATCCATACCAGCTTTTTTCTTAGGTTTAAAGCAACCCACCAAAACCCACGCTCTGTTTCAAAGAGAAGAGAAGGATTGAGAGAAACTCATGTCTCCTTTTGGGTTGAGTTTTATGGCCTTTGTGGAGGGTTAATGGTGGGGTTATGCAGCCTTCTCTTCTCCAGGCTGAGCCAGCCCAGTTCCTTCAGCCTAGCTCCAGGGCAGAGCTGCTCCAGCTCTCACAGCATCTCCATGACCTCCTCTGGACTCGCTCCAACAGGTCCACATCCCTCTGGTGCTGTTGCCCTAGAGCTGGACCAGGACTGCAGGGGGGGGTCACAGTCAGCCACAGTCAACTCCTTGCTGCTTAATTTCTCACTTCCTTCAGCAGAGCTGTGCTGGGGGGGGGGCGGTGGGATGCTGTGTGAGGGGAAGGCAGTGGGTCACAGGGCTCACTGGTCAAACACTCCATTAGTGTGCTCAGGCAGGGGTACAGGACGAGTTGTTCACAGCATATACAACTAGAAATGTTTTATAGAGCACCATTTCCAGTAAGGGGAGGAGGAGAGTTTACTCTTTGCCTCCTATTTGGCCAGGAGTTGAAGAGGACTCAGGGTGCTTTGTATGCTTTGATTTATGGAGAGCTTTTTGTCTTTGCTGTTTCCTTCCTCAGTGAAGGATTTACTATGGCCTGGACAAGTGTGGCTTTGCTTTGAAGGTGGTGGAGCTGAGTGTGGGCTCTGCAGGGAAGGTAGATGTGGGCTCATGCAGGTGCTAAAAGCTGAGCCTGGGGGGGGAATGTCCTTCCAGTTGTGTGTTTCCATTCTTCTCCCTGTGCTTTCTGCAGCTCTTTCTTTGGTTTTCCAAGCTTCAGCTCCAATCTTTTACAGCCCAAGCACTGCAATGTTGCTGAGCCCTTGAGTGTAGGATGTTCTTGTGGTTTGAGGCACAATTTGGGGAGGAATTTGGGGGACAAGCGCTGTAAAGGGAAGGATGGTGATTTAAGTACCAGCCCTTCTCCATTTCCTAAGAGGCAGAGGCTTGAATGCAGTTTGCATTTCCAGATGCTGCCTTTTCCTTAAATCCTTTTAGGTCTCAGGGGCCTTTGAGCTGTTGCTAAGCCATGGTAACTGCCCTGAAGGAAGTAGAGGCCTTCTGGGGTGGCAATGAATAGATATTGAGCTGGAATTGCTACTGTTTTGCACAGCTTGTGTCTAGGTAGTTATACACCTAAAGCAGGTTAGGAAAGGTTTTCTTGTCTCTCTCTTACTGTGGTCTCCAGTTTGTGTTTGTCTAAATCATTGTAATTCCCACTTTTGGGGGTTGTACAACTGCTGGTCCATTGTTCTTTTCCAGCCTAAGCAAATCCAGCCTTCACTTGCTGAGTTGAGCTTGCAGGTGAACCTTTTGAGGATGCCACTTCAGGAAGTGCACCCAGCTCACAGGAGGCAGGTAAAAGCACATCCATACACTGTAGTTTGCCTCTTCCTGACTCTGAAGTCTGCCTTTACCATGGTCTGCTCCATCTTAGCAGCTTTTGTTGCTGCTGGGTGCCAGAAGTCCTCCAGGATACATCTCCCCAAGGCCTTTTTACTGTCATTTTCTATCTTAATGAACCACTTCATCTGATTTTGGAGTTCAAGCCTAAGCCATGGCATTAAATCAGCTCTTTTTTAGGAGTCATTTCATTCCTCCAGCAACAGCTATTCCAAAGAGGACCCTTACAGCATGGGCTAGTTATGCACCTCGAGGACTTTGTAGCCTTTGCAGTCTGTCTCTTTCCATTGGGCATTATCAAAGCATTTGCACGTCTGAGCCCAGGAGGTCACTTGGTCTATTTGTGGTCTCGAGTGAAGTGCAAGGAGATGGTTTGGTGATGGGTTTATTTTGCTTGCTTTCTTATTAAGGCTGGTTCTTCATGAAATAGCAGATTGGAAATAGTGACTCCTCAGCCATCCAAATGACTATTTGTGTTTCTTGCTGGATTTATTTCTACCTTGAAGCAGTGTGTGTGGGGTGTGCTTTTATGTGGCACATAGATCTCAAATGCTTAGTCCTTTAATAGTACTAAAAATCATCTGTGATCTGCTGGCTAAGGTCAGCTGTGGATCAGCACATAGTTGGAGTTCCTGGCTGAGAAGTGTAAGCTGTTACTCCTGGTCCTGGGCCTGCCTGATGGAAAGTCAATTCCATAGGGCAGAGAAGAAGATTCTTGGTGGCAGGTTACTGTTTCCTTTTGAAGAATCTGAGAGCATCAGCTGCTCTCTCATGGATGCTGAGCCAGATGGACAAGTCTTGGCCGTTCTTTTCCCAGTGTGTTTGGAATGGATCCATGCCCTAATAGACTGGAAACAGGGAACCTAGAACACAGTTACTCCTTCCACTTGCACCCACTTCTGATTTCCTTATCTTCTTCTTGTCCCCTTCCCTGTCTAGTTTCTTCTTTGTATGTTTTTGGTGGTGTTTTCCCCTCTTCCTAGCAGTGAGCAACCTGCTGCTCGAGCGCCTTGTGGTGGACCACATTTGCCTCTTCTCAGGAGCATCCACGCAGCACACAGTGGTGCAGCGTGGCATAAAACCAACAGAGCTCTTCTCAGCTCCTGCCATGTGCTTCCCAAAGCAGAAGGCAGAGAGCTGCCAGACTGAGTAAAGAATCCATCAGGGGTGTTTTAGTGGCTTTAATGGAGATAAAATGATAGGTTGTTTGTGCAGGGCCTTCCAGCTCAGTCCACTGAAGCTGACAACTGCAAACGTGTCTGAAGATGTGCTGTCTTCTCCAAGTTCAGCTTCAGCCCACCATTTGCTTGATTTCTTGCTGCTTTAAGGGCATGGATGAGACAAAGCAGGCTGATTTGCTTTCTGCGCTCTTGTAGAGCACCATAAGTGACTTGCTGAGATGAATTGCGAGTCAGTCTGATGTCCCTTGATGCCTGGTTGCGCTGTTTGCAATGCTATCCCCAAGTCTCTAAACTTCTGTTGCTTGTCAAATGGTTTCTCAATTAGGAAAAGCAGGTTGTTTAAGAAAACATGTTAATGAAAAAGCCTAATATAATGAAAGCTCTTGTCCCTGGAGGAGTCTCACTTTAACATTTGAATTTGGTTGGGGAGTTTAGCATGATCCAGGGTGTTAAACTCAAGTGCTGGCTGTAGATAAAAACCCTTTAAGCAATTGCATTTTAAACAGGCAACACTGATGTGATATTTTGTCTTCTAAACCAGGTAGAAACTATGCTTTGGGTCTCGGACACTGGCTGCTGGCAACATCATTCATCATTCATGAGACTGAGCATAAAAGTATCTCCCCATTTCCAGTGCTGTTACTGGGATGACTGGGAGCTTTGCCCTTGCTCCAATAAGACCTTGCTTTGCAACATAACATTTCTAACTGCTGCATCAAGGCTCATTTTCAGGTTCTTTGGTGCTCTTTGCTTCTGCAACTCCATTTCCTAAGTCTGCATCCTTCAAGACTTGCACTTAGGCACCTTATGCTGACGAAGGGAGCATCTTCTTGCATCCTCTGTCTCAATGATCACTACCTGCTCTTCCTTTGCCCCTTTAGGTGTTGCTATTCCAGTTCCTCCACTCATGGTGTCCCAGTTGTGTGGGGAAGGAAGCCCTTGGCCTGGCTGCCTCGCCTCAGAAGAATGCAGACAGTCTGGCAGAGGGCAGGTTAAATAAAGTTTGCCTTGGCAGGGCCCATGCTCTTGGATGTACTATGAGCTGCCGGGGCGGAGTGGTGAGGGAATTGCAGGCATGAACACAGGCTGCCAAGAAGAACGGGGCTCCTGGCCCTGTTTCCTGACTGCTCTCCCATGGGACTCTTGAAGTACTGGCCACATCACAAGCCTTATCCGTGTGCCTATCCAAACCCCCTTGCTGATGTTCCTTCCTTGCTTTGGAGCCTCATGCTGATGAGGATGGTGCCAATGATGCTGCTCCACTGAGTCCTGGTCTTGCTAATTGGATGGGGACTCTCTTGGTGGGCTCTGTGGCATCAGTGATTCATCTTCTTATTCTAGGGGGAAGGATTTTAGGCAGTGCAAGTGTTGACTGATGGCTGTAGCTTTTGCTCTGTGACATGGGGAAGTGATTTCATGTCTGGGCAAGGGGGTCTGCGCCACTCATTTAGAATCACACTGGTTTGGGTTGGAAGAGACCTTAAAGCTCATCCAGTTCCAACCCTCTGCCATGGGCAGGGACACCTTCTACTGGAGCAGGTTGCTCCAAGCCCCATCCAACCTGGCCTTGAACACTGCCAGGGATGGGGCAGCCACAGCTTCTCTG
>JASSUY010029427.1:0-32104 GCA_032466535.1 Forpus xanthops
TCCCATCCCGTCCCATCCCGTCCCTTCCCATCCCTTCCCATCCCATCCCATCCCATCCCATCCCATCCCATCCCATCCCATCCCATCCCATCCCTTCCCATCCCTTCTCATCCCATCCTTTCCACTCCTTCCCTTCCGATCCCTTCGCGTTCCATTGCATCCCTTCTTATCCTTTCCACCCCACCCGTTCCCTTCCCAACTTTTGCCATTCCTTTACACCTTTTCCCTTCTCTTTTTACCCTTTTCCTTCATTTTTCATCCCTTCCAATTCCTTTGCCTTCCCATCCCAGTCCTTCCCATTCCTTTTCATCTTTTCTCATTCCTTCTTATCCCTTCCCACCCCATTTCCAGCCCGATGCCGCTCCACCCCAGCCCAGTGCTGGGTCAGTCCCCATCCATCCTAATCCAGTCCCATCCCAGCACTGTTCTACTCCAGTCCCCATCCCTATCCTAGTTCAATCCCTGTCTGCCCCAGTCCCATCCCAGTTCTCCTTAACCTAGTCTCCATCAAAGGGCTGGTCCACCCTGGTCCCATCACTGAACCCATCCTGGTGCTGGTCCAGTCCTTTTCTATCCTCTGTCCCCAGCCTGATCCCTGCTCCATCCTGCTCTCATTCTGGTCCCTATCCTGACTCCATCCTTATCCCAGTCTCATTCACACTGTGATGCTGCTGCAGCCCCAGTCCCCATCCCATTGTCAGCCCTATTTAAGTCCACTCTAACACCTACCCCAGTCCTAACCCTTCCCAGCCCCATCTGGCCTCAGCCATTCCCAAACCCCATTCATCCCTCCCTTTAGGGGAGCACCGGGACACAGACCGGTGCTGCCGGGACCATGACCACTGCCAGCACGTCATCCATCCCTTCACTGCGCGCTATGGGTACCGCAACCTGCGCTGGCACACCATCAGCCACTGTGACTGTGACCACAGGTGAGCATCCCCTGCATCCCTGCACAGGGGGAAGAGGTTCCAGGCGCCTGGAATCCCTCCTCACCCCAGCTCTGCCTATGGCAGGTTAAAGGAGTGCCTGCAGCGGGTGAACGACACAGCCTCCCGAGTGGTGGGTCAGGCCTTCTTCAATGTCATCCAAGTGCCCTGCTTTGAGTTCACCTACAGGGAGGAGTGTGTGGAGCCCTACCTCTATGTGTGGTGAGTGCCCCCTTGCCGTGGGGCCTGCCCCCCTGCTCAGCCCCACCGGGCTCACCTCCTTCTGCCTCCTCTTTGCAGGTGTAAGGCGTACAACACGGTGGCCATCGCGGTGCCCAGGGAGCCGGTGCTCTATGAGTTCGGTGGGGAGCTCATTGACCGGGCTGCGAGGCCCATGAGGGTCCCTCTGAGCCCCCCATGGAGCAGTACTGCTGCAGGAGCCATCCCAAGGGAGCAGCATGTGCCTGCCCACCCGCCCTCAGCCCGCAAGAGAGCCAAGGAGGACAGGAAAAGGAAGGCAGCAGACAGGAAGAAATGGAAAGGTTTGAGGAAGAAAAGCTCCTCTGGAACCATGGAGCCAAGCGATGCTGCAGCTGCTGCCCCACCTCATCCCACTGCAGGGCAGGATCCATGGGGCCCACTGCTGCGTTTGGAAGCAGCCAATGCCATCCTGAGTGACGCCCCAGTGCAGGAAGGCTTGGGCAGGAATCCAGCACCAGCCACCGCATCCCTGCTTCCAACAGCCAGTGGGAAGAGGAGGAGGAAGGAGAGGAACAGGAAGAAGAGGCTGAAGAGCAGAGTCGAGGCACAGCCTGCACCAGCGCCGTGGTCCTGATCCCCCTGCGCGGGTCCTGGCTCTGCAATAAAGTCCCATCTGCTCAAGCAGATGGTGCAGCCTCGGTCCTGTCTCAATGGGGAGGGAGCATCACACCGGGGGCAGCATCCAGGGTTGCTTTGGGGGATGTGGGAAGGGAGCATCCGGAGCTGGGGGGGGGATTGAAGGGGGCTGAGCTGTGCCATCACCCTGATGCAAGTCCCAGCTCCCAGGGTTGCTCTTCCCTGGAGGAACCGTCCAGGAATTGCATCACCCCATCTCTTACACTTCACCCACAGACTGTCCCGGTGCTGCCACAGTGGCACCAACACCTCCGGCCATAGCGAGCAATGGGGACCTCATCTCCTCAAACACCATCAAAACGCTCTTTGAAGGGGGACAACAAAAGCTTTTGCAGCCCTGGGACAAGGGTGGACGCTGCCCATGTCCGTGGATGGTGATTAGCACTGGGCTTGGTCCCCACGCTCATAACCAGGCTCCTATAGTGAAGAGTTTAACACCCTGTGAAGTGCTTCTGAGCGAGGAGCATGGCCCAGCACAGCATCCCCAGTGCGAGCAACACAAAGATCCTCCCACACCGCATCCCACAACAGGACCAAGCTGGAGCCACAGGAGCTCTGTCTCCCATCCTGCCACATACCCATGGAAGATAAAGACAGAGGCCCAGAGAGCAGAGCTGCTCCATGCAATCCCCACCACTCCCAAAGGACCACGAGCTGCAATCCCCAAGCCCTGAAATAAGCAGCCTGCAACCCCGAGGTTGGGGGCTGAATCTCCCCCTCTGGAGCACTGCTAACGGGTGTAAAGTCCTTGTGGCTCCCACAGCAAGTGCAACCCTGGGGCACGGAGCCAGCTGCCCAAAAGTAAAGGTTTTTATTGAGGGTTAAGGGGGAAACTAAACCCAAAAGACAGCCAAAAGAAAGGGAACAGCCAACGTGCAACCAACCCCCACCCCCGGGTCGGGCACTTCCCTATGGAGGAGCTGCTCCCGCTCCTATTCCCGTCATACAGAACATAAAAAAATAGCATTAAGGTTAGTAGAGCTGCATGTGCAGCAGCCCCGAGCCCCACACGTGTCCCCAGCCCGGCCTGCGGGGCTGCAGGGGGGGGGAACAGCACCGGGTCAGCCCCCCAAGTACTGCAGAGGAGATGGTGACCAAGGCAGGACCCGCATTTGCTTTGTCTCCTGGGTCACTGCCATTCTTCAGGAGCATTTACATGCAAAGAAGACCTTTGTTTCCTTGAGATCTGCTGTTCTTGCTCACTTCCTAGAGAGTGGAGCCTGACCGGGAGCCCAGGGAAGGAACAAAGGCTCTGCTTCCATAGAAAATCCCTACTAACAAAGCAGGAGAGAGGCAAGTGTGCAGCAGGCAAGTCCCAGTTCAGGAATGGCTCTCGGTGCTGCAATACTACAGCGGGCTCTTTCTGCCATGACCAAAGTTATCCAACATTACCTGCCCCTTCCCAAGCACCCTCGGTACCAATCCCAGCCTGAGAGACACAAGATTCCAGGAAGTATCCCGGATATCCATGTAAGACGCATCCGAACCAAACCATTATTCCTATTCCTCAGCACAACAGAAATCAGCTTCTCCACGAGTTTCAGCACATTCCAAGCAACAAAAGGAAGAAGGAGCATCCACTTCCGCCACTGAACTCTGCTTCTAAGCAACTCCGTTGCTAAAGAGGAGAGGGCAGGCAGGCAGCACTGGGTGCAGGCAGGAAAGCTCTCAGTAGAAACACCAGTTATTCACCCCTCTTGGTTACAAGTGGGCAGGGTTAAGCAGACATGGAGCAGGATGCCATGCATGCCCGGCTGCTTCGTGTCCTCCACCATAGGAGCAGCAGTGTTCCAGCCCCATGTGTCTGTCCCATGCTCGGGATTGCAGCTGGTGGCTGATGTTTCGCTTTGCAGTCTGGTTAGAAAAGAAATAATAAATCAAAACTGAATAAATATTGTTCCAGAAAGAAGCCAAAGGAAGGAGCAAGCCTTTGGTACGAGAGCAAAACTCCAGGCTCCAGAGCTGCTGTGCTGGACCCCTGTGAACACAGCCTGGGGTTGGCTGAGCATGAAACCGTGGAGCAAACCAACCACCGACACTGAGAACTTGGGTTTGCTTGTCACAACCCCTGTGGTTTCTGTGCTCCCAGGGCTCGGGGAGATGACAGTGAGGCTCTGGGAGAATCCAGATGTAAGAGGCTCACTCTAGGCCCACAGTCTGCACTTCCAGCAACGTTTGCATCCTAGTCTTTGTGGTGAAAGCAGAACTGCTGTGCACGGACAAGAACAGACTCATTTGACATCAGAATTACTTTGCTGAGCTTCTCAAATGGTGAACCAGGGCCTAGAACACAGAGACCATTGCAGTGTCCCTTCCTATGATAAAAGTTTTTATATATAGTATATATATTTAGATCAGCTCTGCCAAGTCCATTTGCTCAGGTGCACGTCACTAAGAGTCACTTCTCACGACGTATAGAACAGGAGTTATGTGGCTAAGGGAAGAGAAGTTGTTTTCAACTGTTCACTCTCTTCTCCCCTTCTCAGAAGAGAGTGGAGGTGTCAGGGGAGGCCCAGCAGCACCTATCGATCCATCTCATCCAGCAGTGGTGTGGCATCCCCAGCGATGGACATGGGTGTGCTCTCGATCATGGGGCTGGGAGACGGGCGAGGAGTCAACCTCTGTTTCTGTTTCCTCCGTTCAGCCTCCTTCTCCTGCAGCCACTGCTCGGCCATCTTCCCCCAGTCGATGGCAGCATGATTGGTGGTCCTGCAACAACAGGGGCACAATGTCAGGCACGTGGTAGGACAGATTACAACCCCCCCCCCCCCCCCCCCCAAGGATCCCATGCAGGAAAGGCACAAGGCAACCCCACCACAGAGAAATCAGGATGGGACACACAGATACATGTGCACACAGCACTGGAGTCACTCACTTTGGCTGCTGCCTCTGCCTGGAGCTGGATGATGGCTGGGACTGTGTCTGGGACTGGGTGGACTGCGGTGTGGTGTTGGCCTGGAGCTGGTACTGAGGCGTTGTGATCGGCTGGCTGGGGGTAGTGTAGGAGTAACTGGGGGTCATCAGAGGGGTGGCCACAGGTTGCTGTGCTGGAGTTGTGAAGACCTGCGGAGAGCAGATGGTGTTAGAACAGAGGGCAAAACCTGCTGGGCTCTGCATTGCCCTGCTTGCCCAGGAGGCTGGTGCATGTCCTCACTGTGCACTCCCAGCCCTGCTGGAGCCCCTCATCTCTGCTGCCCAGAGAACGGGGGCTGCAGGGCAGAAGGAACAACACCCTGCTGAGCAGAGAGCATTTGCTCCCATGAGATCTCCTTATCACCCACCCAACCTGGCCACCACATCCTGCCTTCCTTCTTCACCCCAAGCAGGGTACAAGGGGAGATGCTTAAGCCAAGCAGAGGTAAGGGCTGCAAGAGATGGGCACAAGAGACATTTGGGGCAAGCTAACAGGAATGATGTCCCACAGTGGGCTTGAAGAACAGATGAATTCTTCCCCTGCGAGCACAGCAGCTTCTGAGATGGCTCCTTCCCAGATCCCAAGCTGTCTGGCTCAGTCCAATGGAGTGTTAAGTCTCTGCCTCCTGGTATTCACCTCCCTTTTCTTTCAGACTGTCTTGATGATTAACACGTTGGGTTATGCACAGTCCCTGCCTCTCCCCAGCTCAGTGTTAGCTGTGTCGAACTCCATGAAAGCCTCCCAAGGTGGTCTAAAAGAGGATCACTCCTCCCTGCAAGCCTTGTCTTGCAGCACCTCTTGATAAGGTCTCTAATGGCTGGGTGTGTTTTCTATACCCAGTCCTTCTGCAGCTGGATTTAGCCTTGATGGAGCTGGCAGTGTGGGCTGGGAGGAGGCAGGCACCAGCACACAAGAGGAAAAGCTTCAGTGTAAGCTGAAACTGTCCAATTCAATCTTATTCCCTACAAAGCCTCTGGGTGTTGGGTCAGGCTGAGGTGTTCTGCCGGTGCAGCTCGGAGATTAGCACGCTGAGCTGAAAAGCCCTGCAAACTCAGCACATAGTTTCACAGCTAATCTCTTCCCCTGGCAGCTCACATTGCCAGTTCAGGGGCACAATCAGGAGGTTGTGCACTCTCACTGCTGGATCCCACCTCTCCACCCTGCCACATTCCTTGGGGGCTGATCTGCTACTTGCTTCCACTCTCCCCAGAGCAGGGCTGTGTTATGGGGCTCTTTCTTCAGACACAGAAGGCAAGAAGCCTGGTACAAGAATCCAGCCAGGTTCCCACTGGGTACCACGACTAGGACCCAGGTAACAAGTAACCCCTGAGGCTTCCAGTGGAGCTCCTATGGGATGGTTTCTAGCAACAAGAAGCCATGCAGCACCTCCTCTCACAAACCTCATAGATTCACAGAACTGAGGTCAGAGAGGACCTCAAGGACCATCTGGTCCAACCTTTACACTTAAGTGACACCTACGTGGTACGCGCTGCTGCCGCCTCCGCTGCCTCCATAGCCATACTGACTGGATGCCCACTGTGCAGGGGTGGCATTTGGATTCTGTCCCTGGCCCGTCACAGCAGCAATGGCACTGAACATCTGGGAAGTCATGTTCTGTGGTAGGGCATTCACTGCACGGGTAAGGTCTGCAAGAAAGATCCACCACTTAGACAAAACAGAGCTTGGATGAGGAACTTGCATCCCATTTCCAACCAGGAAAGGCCTGCACTGACCTGCCAAGTTAATGTTAGCTGGAGTAGCATTAATGGAAGCTGGAGTCCTGGTCCGACTGCTACTGCTTGGGGTAATACCTGTATGAAATACAAACCAAGAGAAACAGATTAATTCTGTGGGAAGAGCAGCTGAAACTCAGGATTTGAATAAGCAGGCAACAGGCTATGTTACCAGGGAATGATGTGAGCAGGAGGCTAAGGGAGAAGAAAGAGACAAGCCCAGTATTTGCTGCAGGGCCACTTGGCTGAAAGGCAAGACAGCTGAGGCATTCAAGTTTTGGGACGCTCACCTGGAACAGGGTCCTGATAATGATCCTTAAACCATCGGAAGAGTCCATTCACAGTAGGGAAGACCTGGCCCCGGTAGCGGAATCCTTCTGGTGTCACAGTCACATACTCTATCCTGTGAGGAGTGGTGAATGCAGGAGAGGACATGAGGTTGCAGACTGCTTCAGAGCCATACCTGCACCCTCACACTGACAGGTCACAGTCAGAACAGGCATGGCCATACTGATAGTGAACAGTCAGACCTATCCATTTTGTTGTCAAGCAATTACTCTGAAATACCATTCCTTTTCCAGCAATATCTATCAATCTCTGCCTGTACTCCTGTGACACCCCCTGCACAGGGCAGTACTGCTTGTAGCAGCCAGCTGGTTAGAAACACAAGTCTCTGGGGTAAGATTTACTCCATTCATGGGTCCTCTACTGTCAGGAGGCCAGAGTCTGGATAAAGGAGGCGTGACTTTTACAGGGTACGGACAGAGCTGGAAGGAAAACTGGCAGCAGTAGGCTGAGGTGTGGTACTGGCAGTACTCAACTGCAGATGTTGGGCTTGCCTCTCGTTTACCTTGGCTTGCCTCGAGGCTGATATCCCAAGAGGAATTTGCCAGGTAGATCTTTACAGGCACTAATAAAGTAGGGAATAAACGTTGGCTTCTCTTTCTTGGTCTTTATCAGCAGCTCTTCCAGCTTCTAATTAAACAGAGAAAGAAGAGAAATGCTCAAGGAGAGTCTACATTTCCAGCAACATACAGGGCCCATGGATATCTCCCTCTGTGCTGTGGTCAGCCCTTTTTCTTCCCAGCCCTGATGCTCACAATCCAACAAGGAACACCAACCACACTCCTTCTGCACAAGGCTGGTGCACAAATGTCAGCAGGTCACAGAAAGCAAACTACTCTCAGTGACATTTGCTGATAGGGCAACCCTTTGCTGCTCTGGCAGCATACCCTACTCCCATTGCTCTCCTATCTCCACTGCTCCCAGACACAATCTTTTATAGCTATAGCTGGAAAGTGACTGCCAAGCCCCAAGCAACGAGAGGAAGACCAGAGAGATGCCTCCAGCAGCAGCTTCTGACAGACACAAAGAGTTTAAGACCTGTCCTGAGATGAACAAATTTACATAAAACTCCTCTATCTCCCACAGAAGCTCCTACATCCCAGGACAGGCTTACCTTCTTGTCTCCACCGTTGCAGTCCTGATAGTATTTGTGATTCAACAAGTCTCTGGCAAAAGAAGCCATTGGTTGGACGTAGCGAGCAACAATTTCATCCAGGTCTTCAAACTCCTTTGAAGAAACGCATTTAAAGAGATATACAGGGCGCATAATGAGGAACTCTTATTCTAATATACAGCTCTCAGACATATATCCTGCACAGCAAGATGCTCTGCAGGGCTCTTACCTCTGTGTTAATCCAAAGCATGGAGCCCAGGCTGAAGGCGTTCTCCTTGCCCTCTTCCCGGACATCCACATGCTGGTAAATCCCATCATTCACCTTCCAAGTGACAGTCAGGTGGTTCTCCCCTTTGCTACTTGGCCGAATAATCACATCCCCTTGGTCCATTGTCTCCATCATCTTCTCAGCTTGCTTGAAGCTAATGTTGTGGAATGATGGGTGAGCAATTACTCTCTTGATGTATGCTAGGGAACAAAGCGGAGTGTTCAGGCTTCCAAGAGAAACTGCTTTATTACAGCTGCATGCCTAATTGTGGTTATTCTCCTGAAGCACCCATAGAAGGTCAGCATTAAGAGGGAGAATAAAATTAGAGGCTCACTTGTCCGCTGCTGCTTTCTTTTCATGTCTTCCTCCTGTTTGTGGTCTGCTGCCTCAGAGTCGAAGTCGTAGTAGGTGTCTTTAGGCAGTTTCCACTCATTGTTCTTATCCATCAGGTCTGAGGTCCTGCAGGTCAGGTCTGCACTGAACTTCTCAATGTCAATCTTCATAATCCTGCAGTGAACGGTCATTCCCACCTACAGGAGAGGGGAAGGCAAAGCACATCAGCAGGTCTGGCTGATGCACCAGCCTCCCTATGCTAAAGAGCAACCTGTGTGGGGTCATGCGGTCAACAGGAGGTACAAACTATCTCACCTATTTCAGACTGATACAACATTTAAAAGTGACCCTTCAGTTCAAAGTGGAAATCAACTGATCCCAAGATGACTAGATTCAAAAGAGATTAAAGCAGAAATGGGCAAGTTACTACCTAGGCTCCAGACCACACAGGAAACTGCATGTCTGGAGGCTGAGGACAATAAAGTTTGCTGCTTTACATATCTTTAACAATGGGAACTGCAAAACTGGACTTCAGTATGTAAAAGAAAGCAGTTAAGTCTGTTCTGAAATAGTGTGGAAGACATCCAAAGGACTGCTGTAACAAAAAGGGAAAGAAAACACCATCACAAACAGCGCAATGTCTTAGTCCAATCAACCGTGCTGAAGTTGGAGGCTCTTGAAAGAAATGCTGAGACCTTTGAGCTTTCACGATTATCCATCACCTGCATGGGACCCCGAAAGACAGCAAAGATTTTAAACCTCTATTTCACCTTGTGATAAAAATACGTGATTCTGTGTCTTGCAGAACCCCAGTCCCTGTCTTGAGCAAGACCTGTAATTCTGCACCAGTAACGGTGACCTCCACAAGTGAATTGAGACAGAAGAAAAAGCTATGAGAGGAGGAAAGTGACCCCTGCATACCTAGCAGAAGTTTTGTGAACTCTTTAGAAAGCCAAAACAAAGGGCAGCTCTGCATTAGAATGTCTTCCGGTCTCTTAAACCCAGACTTTAGCCAGATGATAATAAATCCCTCTGCAGTGAAACATGTTAACTGATTAACGTGGTTCCCACCAGCTGCCAAGAGAGATTTGCACTGTGGGACAAAGACATCAACCAGAACCTGAACTTGCTGCTGATTCGAAGTCCTTCAATAAAAAGAAGGTTTGAAAAGTCATTCAGGGAATGGTGTTGCTAACCAAAGCCTGAATCTCTGGTAGTGGCTCCAGGCTCTTCCAGCTCTTGCTGGATGTGGGAATCCACTGCTTTCATACCTTCACTCTTTCTTCTGGCCGCTTGACCACCTTATCACTAAGAAATTTTGTTGGGATGAAGCCAGCGACACCATTATCCAGACGTGTCTTCACTCCAATGGCCTGACCGGGGCAGGAACCGCTGTCAAAGTGGTTCCAAACCTTGAGCAAGGCAAAAGTAAAAGTCATTCAGCATGGAAACAAAACAGCCCCAGCAGCAAACACTCAAAACAAGTCTAAAAGCTGTGTCAGCAAAGTGGTACAGCCAGCAAAGACAGTGGAAGGGCAGGGGACAGAGGATTTCAATGTGTGGTACGCTGTTTTGGTTCTACTCAGCTTACGGGTCTCTGCAACCAGGAAGATCAGAACATTTCCAGACCCTCAACACATGTCTGCAGCTAGGGCTGGTTTCTAATGAATGCTATAGGGTTTTAAAGCCATGGATTACCAAGGCTGGAATTCAGCAGTGTTTACAAGAGACCTAAAGTACAGCTGCATTAAGCAGCAGGGAGTTCAGATAAGTTCTTAAAGTTGAGAAGCTGGCAAAACAACCCTCTGTTCTCAGTGTCACAGGCAGTTTCTTTACATAAAACACAATCCTAGACCATGAACAAACCTGCTTTATGTATCTGCAAAGAACTGGCCAGCTGAGCCCCAGGTCCATTTCCCTCCCAGTCCAATTCACTAAAATCCATAATGTAGCTATAAAGGAGCTGTCAAATCTATACTGAAGCAATTAGCCTAAAGTGGAACAGATATTTACAGCCAAAGGCCACATTCAGACTGGCCACTGCAGACAGTCGTGGCTCTGATACCTTGTCTCCCAAGAACCCTTCAAGATGCCCAAGCCTGCTGATTGCAGGCTCTCAACAAAGGCAGACCCATGAGGAGCAGCAGCCCCACCTCGCTGAGCTCAGGGAAGTTGTCCTGCTGACAGAAGGGACACTGCCAAAGGCCAGTTTCATCGTTCCGGATGGCCTGGTCGTAGCTCTCTCCTTGGGGTCGCCTGTGGGCTATGCCAGTCACATTGCAGATGATCATTTTACCTGTGGTGTGATGGGAGGGGAGAAAGGAAGAATGAACAACTGCAAGCCAACTGCAGGGAAGGGGAGAGCCTTCAATCTAAGGTAGCTGCATATTAAGGTATTAGAAGACTACCTAGAAAAGCTACTCAGGACACATGCAACCATAGCACCATCCCAGCATCACACTCGCTAAGATCCCTCTGCCCCACCTTTACAAGTTAAGACAACTTAAGATGACAGAAACCAGGGATGTACCTATATAAAAAGTCTCTGGAGTTTCTTTGGTCAACATATTGAAGACTTCTTCTGTGTTTGGAGAACGATACGGGGTTCTCAGGTCCTTGTACCTGCAGCTTAGTTCAGCTCGAATGTCATATAAAGTGATATGCTTGTCACCATAGCCCTGTGGGGTATTCAAAGGTTATAAAGCCATGAGCAGCAGAAAGGAGGCGAGTATGGAATTCAGTGTAAGTTATTAAAGAACTCAAGGAACTCATCAAACACTAAATTCAAAACCAGAAGAATACAAAGAAGAATCCACCATCAAACTCAGTTACAGGATATTGAGGTTAAAAGTACCAATGCATTCAGAAAATACTCAGGTAGAACAGCTTAAATGGTCTAATTACTGTCTCTGGCCTCCTTCCTCCCTCTGCCCCATGTGTAAGCAATTGACTAGACACCACTGTCAGACACTGAATACTCATACTGGCTCTTTATACAATTTACAACAGCTAAATGCTCAGCTCCTCCACAGGATAGGGGTCACCAGCTATAAAACAGAAGGAACTGAGCAGGATAGCAGAGCTTCCCCTCTGATTCTCAGCACCAGGAAGCCCCAGTGCACCTGTCTTTCCAGTTCTTCAGCAAAGGCATCGAGATCCAGGTCCTTCAGACGCTCAGGATTTTCCAAGATCTCCTCTAGAGCTCCTGCAGGATTAGCATCCTCTGCTGACTCATCGTACTCCAAGGCATCTACTGCCATCTTTCTTGCCCATTCATAGGTCTCAGGATGGACCCTGGACCCATCTAGGACTTCGATGTAGGAATCAGTGCTGAAATAAAACAAGATTCAGATAAGGGCTCTGCAGGGGTTCACTGGCTGCACGTCTGCTCTGCCACCGCTGTCCTCTGCGGAGCAAACTAAAAAGGACACAAGGAATTCTTCCTTGCTAATCAACAGGAATCAATGCAATATGTAAATTCCAGTCTGCAGCTCCTGTGCTGCAGATACAGCCAGGCATTTGGGATGCTAGAGGTTTAGAAATTAGGTTACTGCTGTCCTTCAAAGACCTCTCTCTTGTTCAGTTACCAGTAACCTAATGCTCTACAAACCTCCCAATATTGCTGCTAGTTTAAGAGGAAGCTGAACAGCAGAGTTATTCCTCAAGTTTGGAACTTTCTTAAAGTAAAACACTGTTGGTAGGACTAGCAGAAGCTAAGCCAAAGCACACATGGGTTACTGATGGGCATTCCTGCATTAGGGAATAACTGGTTTTAGTTTAATTCCTCTTGACCACAAAGGGTCTTTCAAACCTATATAATTAATGCTGCGCAGCTCACACTGCTGTACGAGTTTAGCTCCCCTCAGGGATCAGATTAATAACAAACAATACCTGAACTTGGCCAGGAATCAAAGGGGCCACACAGAAATTCCTGGGATATGGGCTCCAGGGTACAAGACTGCTTCAGCCTTTGTTCATGCTGACTCCATACCCTGTATGACACTAGAGGCACCCCAATACCCACCTATCACCCAGCGACGCCGTGTCAATCTTGATGAAGCCAGCACAGTTGATAAACACCTTGGGTCCCATGTGGCACATGGTAACCAGCTGGGTCCTGTTCTCCAGACGTGTGTTGTTTTGTTTTAAGATCTGGAAAGACAGGGAATAGTAGAAACCTTGCTATCCAAACACAAGGAAAAGCAGAGGATTCACACTGGACACTGCAGTGCTCAAACAATTTGTTGTGAGCTTCAACAACTCAAGTTGTTGCTCTCTGCCTGCATGTGTGAAAGAAGATGATTCCCCATGGAATGGCTCCAACTTTTGGGAAAAGTATTGGCTTTTTGCCCTGTGCTTTCTACCCCATGAAGGCATCTTTCTACCGTAACAGTGCATTCATCCCTGTGGGTTCAGGAGCTACGCAGAACTGACGGACCTGCTTGGGTCTGCCAAGGACACAAGTCTTTGCATAGCTTCAGGGTTAGGTGCAGTGAGATAACACCTACTAAAACACATGGCAATGAAGCTGTCAGCTGCATCGGGCACACAGGACCCTGACTCATCTAAAAGCATTGCTACCAGGCCACTCATGTTCCTGTAGGCAGGGATAGAAGCCTCCTTACCTTTAGCAAATGAGTGCCTTTGCGTGGTCCCAGGCCACACACATACTGCAGCAAAGCCTGGCTGTGAGGGTGAGCAATAGCCCGATTGACATCCACTCCCACCTCGTTCACACGGTTTATGAATTCGCAGTAGAGGGCATTCAGCAGCTCCTCCTTCACCACATGCTCCTGACAGAAATAAGAGGTGTTAGCCTCACAAGGAGATGCTTGCAACACTTCACCATAAAGCAAGCTGTGCCAAACATAACACGCTGGCTCTCGGGAGCTGTGCTGCACCTCAGTTACCCCTCAAACAGCCTAAAGGCGGGAGGCAGATGAGTTAAAAGAGGTAAAAAAGAGGTGCTGTGTAGCCTGAATATTGCATAAAACAGGCAGAACATGCAGGGGTTCAATTTGGAATACTTTTCTTTGACAAAAAACTGCCCCAGGCCTCCAAGACAACCTTCTCTTGCAGAGAAAGATCTTCCTTGCCCAAGGACCTCATGAAGAACTTACCTGCAGAGGGTGGAGCTTCAGGCAGAGAATGTCCTCATCAGAGCTGCAGACCTGGGCAAACTCTATGAGAGGGTCCTGGATGCGGCGAGCAAGGGAGACAGCCTGACGCAGCAGAGGAGGGTAATCCCTGAACTCATTCTGCAAGAGAATCAGGAGAACCCTGATGGTGTTTTCACACTTTGCAGCACAAGCAGCAAAGACACATCAGATGGGGACTGGAACAAGGGAAGCATTTGGTGCTCAGCACGAAGAGAACTGAGGTCAGAGGCTGCTGCAAGTAGGAATGAAACAACCCCACTCACTCAGCTGAGCAAGACTCATTTCAGACTACATCGATATCTACTCCGTACGTCTGCTGGTGCTGATCTCTCCAGGGAAGCCTAAGTAAGATGCTGTGCCTTGATCCAAAGATCAGTACATCACTAAATGAATCACACTGGGCAGAGGATGATGCAAGGCAGGGCCAGCACAACGGAGGATGAGACAGCACGAATGAACAACAGACTAAGGAATAGCTGAAATAACAGAAGGTTCACCTCAGACTTCTTGCTGTTCATGTAGAGGATGGCTAATTCATTGTCCACCAGCTCCACTCCAATAGAGGACAGCTGCTGCCCTTGATCCAGCTCGTGAACAATTCTCTTCACATCCTCCATTAGCATCTGAGCATCCCTAGGGAGAAACAGGCAAGGAGACTGAGGGGACAGCACAAAGCTGGGTCCTGAGATCACACTTTGGGAGATAACCCCATGGATAGGCACAAGTCAAATGTGGACAGGCATGAAGGAAGGACTGCAAGGAGACTGGGAAGTGGAAGGAACACAAAGACCTACCTGTTCTCGCCTGCAATTGTCACCACATGAGGCTTCTTGTTCAGAAGGAACTTCTTCAAGGTTTCAATATCCTGGGCCTGGAAGGCAAAGTGAGACAGGTCAGAACAGCAAAGCTGAAGAGTTTCTGTACTGAGCTAGTCCTGGGTACTGAACCAGTCCTGGCTTCCTATTTCACAGGGTAAATCCTTCCCTAGTGCTTCCTTGATCTGCCATCGTGCCATGAATATGGCTAAATGTCTTCTCCACAGGCCAGCCCTGCAGCTCCTGACCACTGGAAGGTCAGGCAGGAAGGCTCTGCAGAGGAAAGACTGATGGCTTCACACTCTGGTGTTACAGAAAATCAGTGAAATGGAAGTCAAAAGCCTGCCTAACTGCCACTCCCCATAAGAGGAGAAGAGATGAACTGGAATATAACTGGAAATAACTCTTCCGCCAGGAAGATTACAGGGTGGAGAAAAGGCAGTGTGCCAAGGCCTGAGCTGTCTCCAGAGTGACTATTCCTTTCCAGCTCACAGTGGATTGCATGGTACCAAAACCAACATGCAGACATTCATTCCAACAATAGCTACACCAAGGCTCACCTTCTTTTCCCTCTCTTCTTCACGCCAGGCATTCCTTCTCTTAGTGAAATGTGGCAGTCGAAGGAAGTCTGTAACCTCACCCTCTCCATTAACAAGGGCACAAAATACAGGATGGTCCCTGCAAAACAGGAATCACTCAGACATGGTGGACTGCTAAAGCTGTACATGGATCCAGAGGCAATTCCTGTCCTCCTACCTGGCTGAGGAGAAGGCAATGCCTAGTACCCGAATCCCCTTCCCTTGGTTTTCATCCATGAAATCATCATCTTCCTCCACTTGCTGATCAGGACGATATGAAGCTACTTTTAACCAGTTGTACAGTTTCCGGCTGCAAGCCTGGTAGAAGAGGAAAGGAGATTGAGGAGTGAGAAAATTCACTGCAGGTGCTTTGGCAGAGCCCTTTCCCAGAAGGAAGGTCACAGAATCATAGAACGCTTTGGGTTGGAAAGGACCTTCAGATCATCCAGTTCCAACCCCCTGCCATGGGCAGGGACACCACACTAGGCCATGTTGCCCAAGGCTCTGTCTAACCTGGTCTTGTACACTGCTAGGGATGGGACAGTCATGGACTGCTCAAGGCAGCAAGACTGTATTCTGCCAGGATTGGAACCAGCTCTCTGGTATGATGCAGCCCATCTCTCCTTCCTATTGAGATGCCTGCTTTTGTTCTCCAGCCTTGGGAAAGAACCAGATGCAGATCCCTGCCTGCCTCCTCCTCCTCCCCAACAAAGAGCCTGAGTATGGCCTGTCAGCAGCAATCTCCAGCATGCTGCAGGACTGTTAGAATTTGTAACCCCAGCTCTCCCATCTCACCTTGAGGACATAATCTTTGGCCTCCACCAGCAGCTTGTTCTTCAGCTCTTTAGCCATCTGTACGTAGAGAAACTGGTTGAGGGACCGCTCGATGGCCATTGTACGCTGCCGATTCCACTCCTGCACCTGATGGCTGAACTCATCCCGGTAATAGAACTGTTTGATTTCCTCAAAGTATGTCTGGTCACTACCATAGCTGCAAGAAATAAGAGAAGATAAAAAGGGCTTCAAATGCCTGCACTACCACTGGCAGATTCCTGCAGAGGAATGCAATAGCAGCACCTTGGCTTCTGGAAGATGCCTGGAAATTAGAGAGGAGAGCCAAACTTTCCATCGAACATTCCTTTAGTTGCAAGAGCTATGCTGTGAGATAGATCACAGCCAAATGCCATGCTGGTGGCCTGATCAGCACAATACAGGGCAGCCCTCAATCACATTGCACAGTGTGACTCCTCAGATGTGCAGGGAAAGAACCAAGGAGCAGAGAGTGAGTGTAGTTTAGGAAAAAAGCATCATCTTTCACAAAAATCCTAAAGGCTTCAGGGCTCAAATCAATAAGGGAGATGTTTTTTAATTCATCTTAATGAAAACTTAGGCAGACAAGACCCTAAGAGGTTGCCTGACTTTAAAAGTGAAAGAAAGCACCAGGTCATGACTTCCAGCGGCAGTCCGGGTTATAGAAGAGCTCTAACAGCACAGCAGCACTAGATGAATGAGCTCTGCCAAGGCATGAATGGCGCAGCCACTGAGGACTCACCCCTCCACTCCTTTCATGTCAATGCTGATATCTATAGTGAGCAGTGCCTCGTCCTCTGCCAGGCTCATTTTCAGGAACTGGTCATCTCGCAGCTCCTTCACAGGCTTGTTCTTCAAGTATTTAAAGGAATAGGCATAGTGGGCTTCATCAATATCCTGGGAGAGGAGAGACAAGTCAGCATGCACGCAAGGCATTCATGAAGAAAGACCCTTCAGTATACCCCAGCAGACAATGGTTTTTATTCAATACCCTGTCGCCCCTATGCCTGCCAGTCTACATTTCCTTCCCCAGCAGGACACAGTGGAATTCCTTCCCAGTCCCAGAGAAACAGAGACTGTTCCAATAATTGAAGGCAACATCTCAACAGCAAGAATCAGGTCTGATGAAATGCTGAGACTAAAAATGGCAGCACACTGCTGAGCTGGCCTCTGCAACAGCCCAGCTCACACGCTGCTCTGAGATTCATTGGGTTGCCACTGACATGGGAGAAGGTTACAGATGCAAAAAGAGCATTGTATGTTATTTAGATCCTTCCCTGAATTGACTCATAGAGCTAGAGCTCCCCTTCCTTACCTTTTTCCCCTTTTTGGTTGGTGAAATGTTGATTTTGGCTCTTTCTTGGAAAGTCTGTCTCAGGACCTGCCTGACCAAAGGCTCCCTGGCTATCTGCAAAGCCACCATGTACCGGGCTCCTTCCAGCACAGCTTCAGGGCTTGGGAACTGACTAAAAGCAAAAAGACAACATGAAGGCTTAGGACTTGAGAATGCTCCCAGATCCCCCCCACCCTTGTGTCACATCCCCCCACTGACCTACACACATAATCCTTGGCCAGCTCCAGGGGCTCTGCAGGGAACTGCTCTGTCTCATGACGCTGGTAACTGTCTCGGAGGTTCTCCCCAAACTGCTCAGGAGTTAAACCAAACTTCTTAGCCAGGCCATCTGGCAATAGAGAAACAACAAACCCAATAAGGACAAGCAGCTTATACTGAGCATAACCATCAGTTCTCCTCCTACAGGTAAGCCAATACAAGCTCAGCAGGACAGAGCACAGCTCTTACCCAGCCCAGCTGTTTGACAGATGGTGTACATATCCCGCCGGGAAGCCTGCTTCAGCTCAGGCCCTTTCTGCTCATCATCTTCTGCATCCTCCCCATCACCTATGGGAAGGATATGTTTAGCAAGGCCTCTTTACAGAAGCATCCAAACAGCTGCAGTGTGTTAGAAATACAGCAAAGGAATTAAACACAACCTATGTTGTGCATTAGAGCCCCTAAATTCCACAAGCCCATCTCAAAGGTCACAGTCCTAAAATGATCCAGGGTTAGAAAAAACACCCTGAATACAGTATTTTCAGTTTCATTCTTTTGTGGTTTTAATAGCAATATCTCTGGGTTACGCATTAAAACACACATCAAGGTGGCTGATCAGAGATGCTTGAAAGAGCTGGAACTAAGCTAAGATAGAAGTGAACAGCAGAGCTACTCTGTGCAAATACACGGGCTTTCAACAAACTTCCTTGCCGTTCTTTTGAACCAGGACTTTCAACCAGCCACAATTAGGAGACTATCAAATGTGAGGACAAACCTTCCTCCTCTTCACCATCCTCTCGGATACGCTTTTGCTTCTTTCGAGCAGCCTTGGCAGCATTCTGCATCTTGGGGATGTCTCGCCCATAGTACAGCAGGAAGTGATTATACACGTCCTTCAGCTCGTCCATGGACTGCACATCCTTCAGCCTATGGCATGCAAAGCCAGCATGTTACACCCTGCTTGCAGCTGTGCCGTGGTCAGAGAACTCAAGGAACCTGCTCTGGTACAGGTCACAGGCAGAAGGAGCACTTGGGCTCATCTTCTAAGAGAGACTTATGTATTTCTCGGTACCAGCTTTGTGGTGAGGCTAAAGTCAATGCATTGCAGCGCCCAGACAGCCTGTGCTGTTTGGGCAAGTCAACACACACTTTACATTGTTTTGGAATGAATATAAGTCATGGAACCATACCTCTCCATGTCAGTAGTATCCAGGGCCCTTATTCCATCAGCCAAGGGCTTGTCTGGGTCAGCAGAGATTTGTTCATACTGATAGGCCTGCATCTTCTCAAACAGCCGTGTCAGGTTCTGCTTGCGGATCTTCAGTTGGGTCCACTAAGATGAGAACAAAAGACTTAAAGTGAAGTGCACCATCACAGTGCATCACATCTGTCTTCCCCCCTTCCCAGACAGGGGCTCTCAGGATCACAGCATATTTGTCATACAAAAACAACCATCAAAATTATTATCCACAGCCAAGCCCAGATGTGACATGTGGCAGGTCTTATCTCAAAGATGGACTGCAGTAATAGAAGAAAATGAGTCAAGGCTTGGATTTTCCTGATAGAAGGTCACTATACAAAAGGAACTTGGTGAAGGGAAGGACTGTTTTGAATCCTCTTTTGTCAGATAGCCCTTTACCACCACATGTCAGCAAACACGCATGTAACATGGGTAAAAAAAGGTCTCCACAGCCAAAACAAAACCTGCTGAAAATATCAGATTAGGTGGGAAGACACATTAAATATCGATGGGATAACAAGCAGTGAAAACACTCCTCACCTTCTCATCCCACTGCCAGACCCTCCACAAGTCATTGATGTGCAGCTCTGGCTCCACATACTCCTTTCTATAGAAGGCGATGAATGGGACCTGGGTCAGAAATGAGACTCGTCACCACAATGCAGGAGACCAGGCTGCTCCTGGCAACCAGAAGTCCAAAGAATGCTCTGTTCCACGTGGAAGAACAAGCTAATGGAGTAGCAGTGTAGGAAATACAACAAGCCATGCCCCAGCTCTTAAGACTGATCCACCAAAGAACATACCACGTAAACGAAAAGAGCTTCTGCAGCGTCAGGCAACACCTCAGAGAACAGGTTGAATGGACTAAGCAAGACTGAAGAGAGTGTGAAATTCCTCCATCTCAGTTGACATCACTTGCTCAGGATCAGGGAAATATCATGACAGCAGCCCAGTCAAGCAGGCCTTAAAAACCTGTGCTGCCACAGCTCATATAAGATGAGCTGCTGCACCAACGAAGCACCATTTAGCCACAGGAGAGGCAACCAAGGATCTCAGCCCCTTCTAGTTTACTGCCCTAAATGCTTCCCAGCAGGCCTTCTGCTAATGCTGTCTGAATAAGGAGACAGCAACTCAAACCTCGTTGTGGCAATAGAGCAAAACTACCTCGAAGTGTTGATTTCTCATGAAATTCAGGGCTTCTTTAATCTTCTGGATGGTGCTGGGCCCCTTGCGGCTGAAGCTGCTACTGGCTTGTCCACGGTCGAGGTAGTCAGAACTTTCCTAAAATGGAGAAACACGTAAGTGCACAGTGGCTCAGAGATCTTTCAATCATTCCTAGTTACTTTGGAACTTCTCTGTGATCCTCTTTGGCCTGTTTTATGGATGCAAAAATGAAGATGTGTGTGTTACATGACCTGATGAAAACCAGAAAGAAACATATTGGGTACCATATTCCTTTCAGTAGACTCTTAGAACAATGTCTCCAGATTGGAAATCTGGAAGTCAAGTGGGACACAAGTCCCAGGCATAGTCCTTTACCTGCAAGGAGATAGTGGGTGTTGCAAATGCATTCCTATAAATCCAATCAGCTTCTTCCTCCAGCTCATCATCCTCAGCATTCTTCACTGGGATGGATCGCAGCTGTGGAGAGGACAACAGGATGAGCAGAGGCATGCGCAGCACAAGGATTCATGCTAACACTTCTCCAAGAGGCCTGGAAATTACTAGTTTGAGCTGCAGGTTGCCTCAGTACCTCCCATACCCACTGGATTTTGCTAAGGAGAGCACCTCAATATCTGCATTTCCTGAGCATGCAAGAAACCTGCATCAGCTTTACACCAGTAAAGGCAGCCACAATTCTCTCAAAGGCTTATGGAAAGGCCTGCAATGGTGTGAAATCTTCTGTGAGGATCAAATCAGGGTACCCCCTTCTCCCTACCAGACGCAAACCCTCTGCAGTTACATCCTCTATTTGTTCTATCATCGCTCTTCTTGCTGCAGACACAGAATAACAGAACATAAAGAAGCTCTAAACCCTCTCTGGGCTTTCAGACACTTCTCTATCAGGAGCCTGCTCTAATCACCAACAACATCCATGAGGATGACAATGTCTGAACAGGCCACATACAGCCAGAAGACATTCCAAAGAGCACTCCCTTGTGCTGTGCACACTGGCATGAGAAAAGAGGTCTTTCTGAAGAGCCAGCAGCTTCAGCTGTCCCTTTTACAAGGGAGGGTAACAAGTCTCTGCACAGAATGACATTAACATAAAGGGTGATGGATTGTTCAGTGAAAATCTGAATACAAGGTAAAATTAAGACAAAAATATGAAATATCAGAATGATTCCCAGCAGCACAAACAGGACTGTGCCTTGAGAGCAGTGTAAGTTCCAGTCACTTGGATTAAAGTGATTTACAATTGGTACAGAACAGGTATGTGTTGGCTGGCAAATAGGTGGTCTAGAAACCCCAGCAAACCTTCTCTGGCACCGTACCTCTTGTTATCCAGGGGTACAACTCAAGGGATTCCTAACAGCATCCAGCATAAAGGACATCTCAGCAGAGCCCAGGCCCGGGAGTGCAACACTGGCACCCAGTGGCCAAAGACAAACTAGGACCAGTGCTAAAACCGGGCTTACACAGCCAACACAATTCACACTGTCACGGATACATTTGGACGCTGAAATACCTCCTGGCTCCCTCTTCCCTCACCTGGAACCTCTCAGGCATGTCTGTCATGCGGATCTCATTGTCCTGGTCCGTTAGATGACTGCTCTCCAGCTCACTGGGCTCATACATCTCAAAGATGCTTCGTCGGCTGACACGCTTCTTGGCAGTCTTTTTGGGTCGTACACGGGTCTCCCCTTCAGTTTCTTCATCCTCATACTCATACTCCTCCTCCATCTCCTCATCGTACTCATTGTACTTCTCAAACTCATCATAGTCAAAGTCCACACCAAAGATTTCCTGGGCTTCTTGCAAAGCACTGGAAGGCAAAAGCTATGGTTCACCCCCATGGTACAGCTCACAGAACATCCTTCTAGCCACACAGAAGAGGCCAGAGCACCCAAATTGAAGTTTTACTTTTCCCCCATCATGTGTACCTATCATGGATAGGTACAGAACTCTGAGCTTTACATGCAAACACCTTTCTTAAGGGACTGGTTTTGGTATACCTATAAAAACTCCAGGGAGAAAGGAACCAGTCAGACATCACAGACTAAACGCTCCATGTTTAAGTTTACCAGGTTCCTTTAGGCAAAGATACCAGCAGCATACAACCACAAGCTGAATCACTCTACAGTTGCAAGACTCAAGCTGAACACAGTTTTTGAGGCTCTAGGCCAATTTCCAATCAATACTTACGCATCTGTGTATCCAGGGAGCTTCTTTCGCCATTTTGGCTTCTTCAGAGGTTGTCCATCATCATCCACAATGAAGTCATCAATGTCTGGACAGGGGGAAACACTTTACTAGTCAGGACCTCATATATTCAACAGGTACCTCTCATAACTCAGCCAATGCACCTACAAGCCCCTACCACAGGCCTAGGCTGCCGCTGGTTGTCAGTCTGCCCAGCTCCCACAGCATCCCTACACCAACTTCACACACTCCAGGAGCCTGAACCACAATAAGCTAGAACGAACTTCCAGACACAGGCAAAGCAGCTCAGTGCACTGAAATGCAGTCAGAAAAGGCCTTGCTGCTTCAGGCAGCAGAGGATTCTTGACAACTCTTTCAGCGTGGTATTAGCAGTGGCAATAGGCTGATGCTGAAGTAAGGCAGGAATGTGCCATGTGCTGTGCTACTAGGTACTAAACAGTGCTTCAACTTCCTTCCTTTGAAGCATTTCCATGTTAGAAACATTCAACACCTCAGCATATATAATGTGCTTCTGGATAAAGTGGTTTAGGCAAACTAATTCTGTCAGTCAGAAACACTTCACCGTACTAATCAGACCAAAATGAGCTTTACTACAATGGGGCTACAGACTGTAGTTACTTAGAGCTCAGAGAAAGCCTCAACTTAGTTCCTGGGCTTTACGCTTTGGATGTAACTGACCACCCACACTCACCAGATTCATCTTCCTCCTCCTCCTCTTCCTCTTCTGGTGGAGCAACAGGAGCTTCAACAACTTCCCCTCCTTCCTCGCCTTCGCCATCCTGAAAGATTTCTTCAGCAATGGCTTCTTTCTCGTGTTCCTCCTTCCCATAGTCTTCCTCCTCATCATCCTCATCATCGGACATTTTCCGCACACGCCTGAATTTTTGCTGCAAGCAAACCAGCTCATTAGTGCCCACAATGCCTAGCACGGACAACTGGGCTCCGTGTGGCCTCTGCCAGGACATGACTGCACTTCTTGAGAGGGAGCAGGATGGAGCCCAGAAAAGGCACACAGGGGAGAAGGGCCATCCCCTGCTGCAGGTACCCATGGGGCTCAGTGTGCACACAACGTAACTGCCTGCTGAGGACTGTGCCACTTGCATGCTGTCACCACCAGCATCAGTCTGGCTTGGTGTGCCTCCAGTGAGCATTATGGAAGGAGCTTTACAGTCCATAATAGCCTGTGGTGACTTTGAGGTTAGCACCATGCAGGAGAATGTTACTGGAAAACAGGCTCTGAAGGCTGTCGTGCGGAGGTGGGAAGGGAGGAGCACAGCAGATTTTAGGAACCAGAAGTGTTTTGCAAACTCTAGCAAGCCACTTCCCAGCTGCCTGGGCAGGGAAAGATCCCACTTCCAAGCACTCAGCTCCCTCTTCCCCAAGAGGGTAGGAGCAGACAGAAGGCACCTCTTGCTCACTCCAGGCTCCTTCATGCCAAGACCCACCACCCCCTTTAACAGCAGCATGGGAACACAACTCACTCTTTTGACTTTAACGCCCAAGTTCTCTTCAATGAGATCAAAATCATCATCCTCCAGGCGGTCGTCAAAAGCTAAGAGAAGAAAGTACAGAAGAGTTACACTCTAGTAAGCTGGGAATGGACCAACAGTAAGAAGGGGACGGCTCACCCAGCCCATGCAGACACCCAGGGCAGAGGGAGAGCTCTGCTCTCTGGTAGGGCAGTGCAAGAGCATTACACTGTGAGCTGTTACAAACAGCCACCATAAAACTTACTGCGCTTTCTCTTTTTGTGGCCAACATCATCTTCAGAGTCTCCAGAGTCACTGGCTTCTTCCTCCTCTTCTTCTTCCTCATCGTCATCATCGTTAATGAATCCTTTCAGGTTCCCCTGCTCATCTTGATCATCAAGATTCTCCTCCTCCTCCTCCTCATCTGGGGTGAAGAGCAGCAAGTGTTTAACATTTACTCCCTGGTTATCTGCCAAGACTCCTTCACACTATCCACACAGAGAGTCTGAAGTGAACACTTCCACTGACGCAGAACCCAGCAGCTGCTCTCATCACAACCCCACTTCTTGACTCGTGATTTCATGCTCTTGCTGCAGATGGAACAGGTGGAGCATTCGTAGCAGACAACCCTCTGCTTCTACTGTTTACTACCAAACTGTGCGCCTGCAAGTGCTACGGGGGTGAAACAGCGCATTTTCTGCTGCCAAATATAAAACCACCTAAGCACTTGAAGGAAAGGAGGCACTTAAACATCTGAGATGATCAACTACAGATGGCCAAGCTATTATAGCACAGTTATGGCTCCACCTGCAGTCATGTGATGTAAAACAGAGCAGTGAGGCACCCAGACAACTCAGCAAACTCCGAACTGCCAGGCAGACTCACCATCCTCATCCTCCTCCACAAACTTCTTGGTTACTCTGGGTACAACCTCCCCATCCTGGTTGTACTCTTCCTCTGACTCCTCTGCTTCGCTTTCTACGAAGTCAGACATGGCTGCAGGCTCTCACACACGGCTCCAGCGCACCTGGAGGGAGAGGAAACATCCATCACATCAGCTGAGTGAGCAAAACAAAAGCACTTCCCCCTACAGGGTACTGGAGAGAAGTCAGCTAAGGCAAGAGAGCTTGAAATTATCTATCAAGGCCCTGAATTACCCCAGGTCCACCTCGCCTGGACATCCCTGTCACCAGAGATTAGGTAAGCAAAGCCAGTGGCCAAATGCTGCCAGCTCCTGTCAACCCATGTCTCAGCAAGCAGGACAGGACCTGTCACAGCAGCATTCATTGCACAGCTGAGCTCTGGGTTGAGGCTGAACCAGCACATGCAACCAAAGCCCATCATCCCATCCATACCCTCCCACACAGCCAGGAAAGCAGTCCAGTGCTGCCACTGACACCACACGGTGTTGGGCACACAGTCCAACCAATGAGGATGTTAATGTGAGTAATCCTCACTCCGTTAATGAAGGCAGAGTGACGCTGAGAAGGGCTTTGACTGAGTTGGAGGATGTTAGCAATGCTCTATGGAGCCCCATGGGGCAAACAAAAGGCCTGGGAGCAAACAAGGGGCTAGGAGCTGCTGCTTACCCAACTCCACTGACCCACACAGGCAGAGCCAGGGGTCTCTTCCAGAGATGAACAAATAACAAGAGACCACAGATACGGGGTGTTTTCTATACCCAGAACCTTCTGGTTGATGATTTTCCCCAACTGAGGTTTCTGGAAGCACTATAAACCCAGCTTGGCACAAAGGAAAGTGTGTGTCCATAAAGACACGGCTCAAGTTCTGCCTCTCTGAGCTTCCACTTCTTGTGGTTACAAAACTTGCTGTCATTTCCAAACTTTCCAAAGGGATTTCTGGGTTCCTTTTTATGTACTTCAAAAGAAGAGCAGCTCACAAAGTCAGCTATGAGACAGAAACCCCAAATTAACCCCTCAAATGGGTGTGAAGATGAAACTCCTGCCCAGGAAGGCCCACCAGGCTTTGGAAAGGTACAAAAAGCAGCTCAGAGGAAGTATCAGATCTAAAGCCAAACCCTTCATGTGAAATGACATCTGATGCAATTTAACACACACCAACAAAGAAAGGAAAACAGACAAGAACTCCATAGGCCAGGGAACGATGCTTAAACAAACACGGTTCAAAATGTTCTTTAATCATTTCCCACTGCAAACAAACAGCTGAAGGAAATTGGTCCCATACGGAACAACCTGAGCAAGGCTTTGCCACGACACTTCTTGCGTGCAGGACTTCTTGTTCCACGCTGAGATCCACACATCTGGTGCACAAACACAACTTGGGGAACACCAGGGACCTATTCCTCGCTTAAAGAAAAGTGATAAAAAGGTGCAAGGCTGATCTTCAAGTCCTGAAGTACCAGTAGCTCCGAAGGAGCACGTCGGCCATATCTCATTGAGGGAAACCCACAACAAAGACAAGGGAAAGACCTCTGCCAAGTTTCAGACACGAGCAGACAGCAGCTCGTACTCCTTGGCTGGGAATTACGTGGTTGTGGCCAACATCTATCTGCCACGCTCCAGATAGGCAGAAACTGCAGCAGGCCAACGCTACCGCTCTGCACCCAAACAAGATGCGTGCATACATACAGGGTGATGCCCATCCTCAAGAGGACAGAATACACACCGGTTTATTTAAGCATCCCTCTCAGGAATCACTGTTCATAGGGCAATACAGATGGGAGTTAAACCCTGAAGCAAACGCCATTGATGAACAGTGTAGCTACACACAGCAGAGGAACAGGAATTGTTATGTTTGCCAGTCTCTGTAGGAATATCATGTCAACCTCACATTTTCTCACCAATTCTTCTACAGGTATCCATCAGGGTGTATTAACATACATAACAGGCTAAGTGGCTTTTCCTGGAGCATTTCCAAGTTTAGTAACCTCATCTCTGTCCTGTCCATGAACAACACACAAATCCAGGATGAAAGAACCCCTCTCATCACAGCACCACAGATAATTTTACTGTTCTCTGCCACTTCCCTCACCATTCCAACTTTTTTGGTCATCATTTGTTCTATCACTTCCTGGCAATTTCAGTTCATGTCAAATCAAATTTGCCTGGACACAGGGAATGACTAGGACTTAGGAAACCCATCTCATTTAATGATGCAGCTGAGCAGGCTCCACACAAGCCAACCACGCACAAAACCAGGTGCTTTTGGCTCCAGTGAGATCCAGCTCAGGACAGCAACTGGAAGGGTAGCTATTACCAAGGAGATGCTGAACCAGATGCGGACTAAAGGTGCCTCTCCCACCCTGTGTGTCAGAGAGGCCTTCATCTGAAATAAAACAGGACAGGAAGGCGGCAGAGACTGCAGGCAGAGTGGATGGAGACACTGAGCTCAGACCAGCACTGCCGTCTGCTCTGGGTCATACAGAGAGAGCCTCACTCCAGCAGCATCACTTGTGTGTCACACAGGAGGCTTGAAAGATTCCATACAGATAAGCACTGGGCCAGCTCAGCTGTATCATGCCATGGGCCTTTCCTCAGAGCAGCACAGCAGCATCCCTGCTCCTGCAACACTGCAGCAGAGGAGCAAGTACTAAATTGCACTAGAGCATCAAAACCACAGGGAGACCATGCCTAAGGCTGCATGCTTACCAGTACACAAGCAGACAGGCTCCTACAGGTGATACATACGCACAGCTTTACCCAAAGATACACTACAGCCACTAGACACTGACCAAGGTGGACCAAAGACAACAGCAATGCTGTGACAGCACCAGAGCAGCCAGTGAGGGAAGGAGGGGCACCCCCACATTGAACACGGCCTCCCCTACTCAACATCAACACCGGATCAGCTCAGAACTGAGTAACTACACCACCTCTGCTTTCACCCAGGGGTGTCTGCATCTGACCCAGCTCAAAGGCACAGTGATGACTGTCCAGAGTCCATAGGCTCCTTTTAACTGGATGACCCTGAGCGGAAACCTCTCTTGGCTGTCAACACCAAGACTGCAGACAGCAGGTCAGGGTAGACATCAGCCACAGGTACTGTGGACTGCCTCCCTCGTTAGGCCAGGCAGTGCCTTCAGAACAAGCGTTGCTTTGTAATGAACCTGGAAACCAGACTGTCAGACACCTGGAAAGCCATGGCCATGCATCCAGGTAGCTGCTGGCTGCTCAGGACTGCAAAACATGGCAGTGCTGGAGGCAGGAGCACTTAATTCAGCAAAGCTTAATTCAATAGGTTTAGAGATGGAGATACATTGCGAGTACCTGCAGAATATCAGTGTTATGGAAAAACCTTCTGCTCCACGGCAGTTAGGGTGCTCCTCTGGCAAGGCAGGGACATAATAATGTGCAGGATGGCACCAGCAACAGCAGTTACAACCAAGAATAACCAAGGAGCATCCTCACAGCAAGATACATTGATTATTCCTTAGCAATCAACCTCAGGATATCGTTGTTGATGCCCAAAACAGACAAACCAAGTGCTAACCTAGGCTTTGCTACAGCATGAGTGCTGACGAGAAGCAAGTTCTTGGCTTCTTCCCATTCTTTGTGTGAGAAACTACATCGAGGCCCTGACTCACGCTAACCCTGTTTTGTGGGGGGTATTTCTGGGGGGGAGAGGGTTTGGCCAGGGATTGTTTTAACCTCTGCCATGTCACGATTCAACTCACAGTCCACTTAAGGTCACACAGGTCCATTGCCAAAGCCACCACTGAACAGTTTTGCTCAGTTCTTATTTCTTCTTAGCTCTTAGTCTACCTTTGACAAGTTAAGCTGGAGAGGATTCAGAAAGCTCTGTGAGAATAAGAGGCTGGAAACTCGACTCAGGTCAAACACTGGCCTAAAGAAGGTAAATCTATTTATTTAGCCTATTCAATGCTCACAAAATTGATTTCAGCGTGGCCTAAGTACATCCCCAGGAGTAAAAGACAACAGGGAGTGTAGGGTTGAAATAGAGACCAAAACACTGCAACAGAGAAAGCCCAAGCACTGCAGCTCTGGAACTTCCCACACCTCCTTTGTTTTTAACGCTCCCCATTGGTCCCAGTGCCCTGACGCTATTGGGTGGCAGCACATCCTCCACCACAGTTTAATAACACGTTGTGTGAAAAAGCACTTCCTCCTGCTTATTTTAGCCCTGCTGCATCAGAATTTCCTGTAAGAAACTGAAAACTCGTGTTTCCTCCCGGCTTTCTCTGACCTGCACAGCACTTCGCACACCTGACTGTATCCCACATCAGGAAGTTCTCCCCTATGGTGAGGAAAGGAAAGCTTCACCTGCCCCAAACCTGCTCATCCACGCTGCTCCTGCCCCTTTTCCACCTCTCCTCTTTGGAGATGGGCAAACCAGAACCACCAACAAGAGCCAGGGCATAAAGTGCCAGCACTTTATATGGCAACGCGATGTCTTCTGTTCTGTTTCTGCTCCTTTAAAGCCATTCCAAACTCTGCTCATCAGGCTACAGTGGGGTGATGGATGCTTTAAAAGAAAGCGCTGAGACACCATCAGCTCTTTCCCGCATAGTAAAAGCTGCTGTAGAGTCAGTCTCTGCAGTGCCTGTTACCTTCCTTACCCACGTAGTATCTCATTGACCGCACCTCAGCCACTCCGCATTATCTGCTCTCTGCACATAATCACAGCCTAATAATTTAGGATTAAGTTTTCCTTCTCCACATCACCACACTCAGGAAAATAAAGCAGGGAGACGCAGATGAAACTCCACAATAACCTCACGCCACTGCGGCTCCACTCCTTCATCCCTACCTTTTTCTGCCACCTTTTAGCCAGTCATTCACCCCCAAAAGAGCCTTCCCACGCTGCTGCCCCATGGATTTTCACGGAAGACCCTATCACAAGCTTGCTAAACCAAACGGAATACTCTTGGAATACCACCTGGGCGGCAGAGCAAGGCAAGAGCACCGGCGTTAACAGAGCTCACACCCTGCTCTCCCCTCCAGGAATCCCAACCACTCTCCCCACACCCACCCCTCACCAACGCTCCCCACCGCGTCCCCGTTACCCCGGAGCCCCCCCCGCTGCAGGCGGGAGCTGCGGCCCCGCTCAGCACCTCCTTCCCCGGGCCTCCTGCCCCCGTCCTCACCTCCACAAAGCCCCGTCCTCACCTCCACAAAGCCCCGTCCTCACCACGGGCACCCCTAGAGCCGCCGGGCCCAGCCGCGGCCGAGCAGCCGGGAGCGTAGGCCCCGCCGCAGTCCCCACAGGCCTGCACCGGAGCCGCCCCAGGCCCGCCCCGGCCTCACCGTTCCCTTGGCAATGGCTCTCCGCGGGGTGGCGTAACCCTCGGCGCGGCCCCGGTCCCCCCCGGTGAGGCCTTACCCGAGAGCCGAGAAGAAAATGGAGGCCTCGGCGGCGGCGAGAGAGGAGAGGCGGAGCAGGAGAGCGGCGACCTCCGGGCGGGCGGAGCGGCGACACTTCCTCTTCCGGCGGCGGCGGGATGAGGGACGGTGCGGCGGGGCGGCCGCGGGTGCTCGCCCGGGTGCTCGTGCTGGTGCTGGGCGTTGCGGTGCGCACCGGGACCGGAGCCGGGCTCGTCACCTGCGGCTCCGTGGTGAAGCTGCTCAACGTGCGGCACAACGTCCGCCTGCACTCGCACGATGTGCGCTACGGCTCCGGTAACCGGGCATCCCGCTCTTTTCCTCCCTCGTTCCCCCCCCACCATCCCGAGCCGGCCCTGATCCGCGGTTCTCGTCCCGGCCGCAGGCAGCGGGCAGCAGTCAGTGACCGGGGTGTCGGCGGCGGACGATGGGAACAGCTACTGGCGGGTGCGGGCCCGCACGGCGGGGGTCTGCGAGCGTGGCACGCCGGTGCGGTGCGGGCAGAGCATCCGCCTCACGCATCTGGGCACGGGCCGCAACCTCCACAGCCACCACTTCGCATCTCCGCTGTCCGGGAACCAGGTACCAGGGACAGCGGCCACACCGGGATGCCCCGGGTCCAACGGGAGCAAAGCTTTCCCTGCGTGCTGCCGAGGCCTCTTTGTCCCCACCGGATCTGTCTTGCTCTCCAATGCAGGCTGGGGTCTCCCTGTCCCTGCCAGCCCCATCTCATTCCCCACTCTCCACCCGGTTCTCCCTGCCAGGTCCTATCTGTCCTACTTGTCCCCACCAGCTCCATCTTGCTTCCCAGTCCAAACCAGGTTCCCCTTGTCCCTGCCAGCACTTCCTTGTTCCCTAGTCCTGACTGTGTTCCCTTTGTCCCTATCAGTCCCACCAAACGCATCCCCCTTGCCCCCCACATCCCCACCAGTGCTCCCTTATTCCTGGTCCAAGCTGGGTCCTTCCCAGTTCCACCTTGTTCTCAGGTCCTTGAGATGGGCTCCTGTTTCCTCCCCAACACCCCAATCCCAACCAGACCCCCCAGGTCCAAACAAGGTCCCCCCCTTTCCCCTCAGCCCTCTCCTCACTCTATGGCTGAGCTCAGCCTCCCCAAGTGCTCATCCCACCCCCAAAATAAGCTCTTTTTGACCACAGGAGGTGAGCGCGTTCGGGGAGGACGGTGAGGGGGATTACCTGGACGACTGGACAGTGATGTGCACTGGGACCTACTGGTCACGGGACAGCGAGGTTCGCTTCCAGCACACCTCCACCGACGTCTTCCTCTCGGTGACAGGGGAGCAGTACGGGCGCCCCATCCACGGGCAGAAGGAGGTGCATGGCATGGCCACCTCCAGCCAGAATAACTACTGGAAGGTGATGGAGGGCATCTTCATGCAGCCCAGTGAGGTCTTCAAAGCGGAGCAGTACCACGCTGAGTTGTGATGGACACAGACTGCCTCTGGGTGCTGCCCTGAGGTGGTTGAGACCGATCAGACAAGGGGATGGCCCCTGTTCTCATTGAGGTTTGATGCATGTCAGGACACAGGGCCCTGATTTCAACACAAAGCACATCCCAGACACAAAGAAGATCCCAGTGTCCTGAATTCAATGTGGAGCAGGTCCTGGTGTCCCAAATCTAGCACAAAGCAGATCCAATATTCAGATCTGATTCAAAGCAGAGCCCAAGATCCAAAACAAAGCAGGTCCTCACATCCTAAACCCAGCCCAAATCAGATCCTGTGTCTAGTCCTGACCCAAAGTTGAGTCCAACATCCAAGACCCAGCACAAACCAGGTCTCCATGTCCCAAATCCAGCCTAAAGCAGATCCCAGCATCCAGACCTGAGCCCAGCATCCAAGCCGCAGCACAAACCGGTCCTGCGCATCTCAAACCCAGCACAAACCAGCTCCCTATGTCCCAAATGCAGTAAAAGGCAGATCCCAACATCAGACTCCCCAGTCCTCCCCTCATAGCTCCCACCGAGAACCCCCGTACAAGCACTACCCGGTGCCCCATTCCTCTGTACCCCAAACCCCGTTACCCCGCGGCCATAAACCACCCGAACCCTCCCGGTGTGTGCCTCTTCGTACCGGGAGCACCGGAACAAGCGGGGCGCGATGCCGCCGTCAGCCCGCACGGGGGCGCTGTTCCTGCCGGGAAGCGCCGTCGGGTCCCGCCCCTTCCAGCCGTCATTCCCGGTGCGCGGCCCCACGGGCGGCCGGGCCGGGCCCGGGCCGCAGTCAT
>JASSUY010029428.1:0-37161 GCA_032466535.1 Forpus xanthops
GGGCCGGGGCCGGTGCGGGGCAGCCGGGCCGCGCCGGGGGGACCCCGCGGCCGGGAGGAGCCGCGCACCCCGGGCCGTGTTTATATGTGGAAAGAAGGGTACTTTGAGTGCTTATACCAAGAACCGGGGTTGTTAAGTTTGCAGGCAGGCAGCTAAACGGTGCCAAGTGCGGGCAGGGAGGAGGGGGGGTGGGAGAGGCTGGGGGTGTGTAAGAAATAAAGAGCAATTGTCAGAGGCGAACAAAAGGCGGAGGATGGAAAGGAGCTGGGAATCCCGGGCAGAGCCCCTCGGCGTGGACTTGAACTTGGGCTTTGACACCGTCTGCCAGGCGGAGAGCGGCCCCGAGCCGGGGGAGCGACAACAGCCTCGGTGGCGGAGAGAAGGGGACATTACCCCCCCCTCAACCATCCATCTTTGGGGTGGGAGGGGGGCACTTTGCTTCGGGATGAGAGCGATCCGGGGAATAACTCGGGCGGGCTGAGACCCGACGGGCTCAGCTCACCTCCCGATGCAGAGAGGGGGGCAGCGGGGGGACCCCGCCGGGGCTGGCCGGGGCCAGACGGTCGGGGGGGCTGCCTGGTTCTCACAGTCTGCGCCCGAGCCTGGATTCTCTGCACGTCCCGGCCGGTCCCCCCTTTGCTACTATTCAGCACTTAATTGAACATTAATGGCAGCTGGGGATGAGGTCATTGGAGCCGGCTTTTCTCACACATTTTTCATGCAAATCCGCTAAACTCTAAACAAATTTGAATAAAACCCCCTTTGTGCGGGCCCTCCATGGTGTTTTTCCACGGGCCGCTCCGCCTGTCTCCGCACACTTCATCCGGGGAGGGGGGAGCTGCGGGGAGATGGACATGGTGCGGGGGGGGGGTCTAGCCTGGTCCTGGAGCACTGGGCAGAGCCGTGTGTAGCACCCAGATTGCTCCTAGCCCAGGATGCTCATTGCCCCACACTGTGCCATCATCTCCCTTTGCACTCCACCGTAGCATCAGTTGCCCCAGTAATATTCATTCATTCCCCCTGTACCACCTTGATAGCACCGATCCCATCCCACTAGCATCCGTCCTGCAAATAACACCAATCCCCCTTAGGAATACAAGCCCATGGACCAGCATCAGACCCAAATCCGTCCCAGTCCCACCAGCACGCCTTGCTGCACCGGGCAATCGCCCCATTGCCTCTCCATGAGGTATTTTCGGGCCGTAGAGGATAACGTCGCACAGAGCCCCCAGCCCCTATCCTCCACAGATCCCATTAGCATCCCTGCGGTCCCGGCCCCCTGCCCAGCCTTGAACTTGGCCATGGCGGGCTGCGCTCCTTCTGCCTGCCTGGGCTCGCACAATGCCGGCCTTGACCCATTGTTTGCTTTTTTTTGGGATTTCAGCTGGGAAAGCGGCCACCTCGCACTGCCTGCCCCGAGCACGCCGGGAGCTGGGCACAATGGGGAGGGAGCCTGCTCTGCAGGCAGAAGGGCTCCAAATCATTTGAGAGACATATTCATTATATTCTTTCACGGGGGTCTGTTTGCATTGGGTTTAGCGGTTACTTCCCAGACGGGGTTCAGACCAAATAAAGATCATTTAGCGGTGAGGGACTCGCTCGGACTTCCAGGGAAATGTGCCTGATGCAGGGCATAGCGCTGCCTGGCTGCCTGGATCCCGGCTGCTCCCGCTTCCCTCTTGGTTTGCCTGGGGATTGTTTTGTGCCCGTCGCCTCCTCCAGCCCGAAACTGCACCAAATCACACGGCTCGCTTTTGCAACAGGGAGAGTTTATTTTCAACAGGTCACAGGGTGGGGATTTCAGTGGGGAAGGATTACAGCCAGTACGGTTCTCTTACAGGGACAGAGAGGGTGCAGTAAGACAGCAGCAGGGCTGCCTGGCCTGCACAGATTCACAGTCCTCTGGGTTCTGAGCACAGCACCACCGGGTGTGCTCCCGCAGCTCCGCACACCCAGGGATGAAGAGCAGCAAGGGCCAAGCTATGCTCCATGAGCACATCCCGGTGCTAAAAGCTCACTCCAACCTTCAGTCACCCAGTATTCTCCCAGGTGAGACAGCGGCTGGCCCAGGGCTCAATGCCCAAGTGCTTTTGGCCAGCTCTGGGGTATTTAGGGCTCCAAAGACAACATACAGGAGCAATGTGTGATGATTCCTTGGCTCTCTGTGTTGCCCTGGCTGCCCTCCGACAGCCGGACCGGCGTGGTTTGAGGTGATGTAGAAATCCTCTGTGTTCATAAGTCAAAGCTGCCTCCTTGATGGGGCCATGGAAGAAGCAGGTCGGGACCCTCCTGGAGAAACCCTGGTACATCAGGCAGCACGTCTGGGCAGGAGGGAGCCAACTGCAAGAAGGAGCTCACAGGCTTGAGGAGTCCCTTCTCCACTCACTGGGATCTAGGAAGGAAAGGAAAACATATGGAATGGTTATGATCTCTGGCAGGGAAACAGCCCACCAGCGCTCAGCTGAGAACAAACCGACTTGTCTCACCGATGGGGCGAAATTCCAACCGCCTTCCCCTCCTGACGACACATTTCCCATGGCGCTGGGCCACTTTATCCCCTTCCCAACTGGGAAAACCATGGTCTCCAGTCCCCTCAATCCTCACCTCTGCCTGCCCTGCACACCGCCAGCCAGGGGAGGGCTTGCCTCTTGTCCTTCCTCCCTAGGCTTTGGGGCATGGGATTACTCTGCATGTCAGAGCCACTAAAGGCACAGCCCTCTGATGTTTTAATCTTCCTGTTAACTTTCCCTGCCCTCGGCGCCCTTGCCTGGCTGGAGAAAGTGATACCGAGGCACGGAGCTGGAGCCGAAACTGTGACGCTCAGCAGAAGTCCCCTCCTCGGCTTTCCCTGGGTTTGCCCACACATCCACCACCTTGCAGCAAGTTCTCCCTTTCTGCTGACTCTTTTCTCTATTCCCTTCGCGCTTTATCCGCGGTGTGCACGGATCCTTAGCACAGCCCACAAACCTAACCCCATCCCTTTGCTTTGCCTATAGACTGTTACACTGGAATGCGTAAAGGCTGATATAACCGACTCTTGAATCCACTTGGATCCGGCGTGCAAAAGGAACCATAAGCTGGCTAATTTATTCTTTTTATTGCACCAAATCGTAATTTTATAAAATATTGCAAATTTGATAAAATATTTGCAAGCCCATTTTAAGAGATAAATCTTGTGTGTGGCTCCTCTAATGAGCCGCCCTGGGAGCAGCCCGCATGTGATGTGCTGGAGGTCGCACCGAGACGTTCCCGGCCTGCGACTGCAATGAACCACCGTAACTCTTTGAACTGTGCAAATACTCTGCACTCTGGGGTCCAAGCTGCAATTTTCATGGGTATTTTTTCTCCCTCTTAAAAATAGATCTTCTGTAACCCCTTTATTGCAATATTCATAAAGCACTTGATGGAAATCCAAGGAAAATCCCTTCCCTTTCACAACTTTGAAGAGAGCCTTAAACTGAAGAGAGAGAGAAGCCAAATCTACCCCACGTGCATGGGTTTGGGGAAGGAACACGGCCTGCCGTTGGAGAATTAGGGTGCTGAGAGGGGAGATCCAGGCTGCACGAGCCAAGGCTCAGCACTGCTTTATCCTACATGACATCAGGAATCCCTCCCAGTGCTGGCAGGGAAGTTGAGGTCAGGGCAGATGAGATCTGAACGGAGGTGGATGCTGTGGAAGCACAGGAGAGGAGGAGGCTGAATCCTTGTGTTTGTCATGGAAAACCCTTGCAGGGTCAAGCCCCCTGCCCTCCGCCGGGGCAGGCTATGCTTGTTGCCATCTACAAACTCATCTATGGTGCACATAGAGAGGATGCTTGTGGGTACAAGACAACGACCTGCCCTGGAAGCTATGCACTGTCTGCCTGATGGGTTTGCACCTTCTGGTCTTTAGGGGCAGGAAAGGCTGGACCAACCTAACTGATTTCACCCCAGCTTCAGGAAAGCCCAAACCTCCTTCAGGCGCTTCCTCCTTGGGCAGAACTCAGCCTAACACAGGCCTTCACCAGGACCCGATGCCAGCCCAACACTGCCTTTCCTCCTGGTGTCCTGTGCAGGGATAACGTCCCACAAAGTAGGATGTTTGGATGAGATGAGAGGAATATGGATTCATTATCCCTCTCTTTTTTAAGAGATGCTCAACTAATTGCAATTACAGCCCAGCCTCTGCCCCAGCACTTGCTCCTCTGCCTCCCCACTCCCTTCCAAAGCCCGTGCTGAGATTTACACACTCACAAACTGCCGGGCTGTGAGAAGGGTAAAAAAAAACCCTTAAATAATGGCAAATGGATGCAGGACGCGCTGCCTAATCAGATTCCTATCCCCTATTGAGGCCGGGAAGGAGGGACCCCGCTCCTCCCCTGCCCTCAGCCCAGCCTCCGCTTCACCGGCTCACACGGAGAAACTTTCTGGACAATTTAATCTCGCCGGGGTGTTACTTAGAAAAACCTTTTTCACTGTCAATTTTTTTCCTCCCCCCGCTCCCTTCCCCCTCCTCCCCCTTTCCTCCCCCCTTCTTCTCCTTCCCTCCCAGCCCTGATTGAATTTCGCAAGGCCCTGATATCTTTCTTTTTTGTCGGGATGCACGCTGCTTATGCAAATACCAGCCTTTCATAGCGCCTCCCTGGCTCAAGCCCTCCAACTTGAATGTGACCGAAAGCTGTGCTCTCCCCTGCTAACTCCTTAGCACAATTACACCTCCATTCTGCTCCAGGGGCCCGGGGAGGGGGGGAAGAAAAATCATTTTAAACTAATAACACGTGCTGTTTGCTTTGGATAATTACAAGGGAGCTTCGGCTTCTAAGAGCTATGAAATACGCTGTTCGGTGGGGCAGGAAGGAGGCTCCATATTATGCCTATGCTGCGAGTTGTATCTCCTGGAGGAGATGCTCTTGAGGCTCCCTCCATCTCATCCTCCTCCTGTGCACCTGGGCAAGCATTTACATTTCCTCCCAAGGAACTTCTCGGTGCTTTGGGCTATGGGAGAGTGGAGAAGGCGGCTGACATTTTCCTTATCTCAAGTCACAATTTCCTGCAAGCATCAAGATAATAAAACATTTGCAGAGGGGAAGATGAGTGAAATGGATGTGTCGGGTGGCTGTGCTGTGGCAGAGCGGGGAGGACCAGGGAGAAAGGACACCTGCGGGATGTGGCTGCTCCGCTGGCTCTCGTTTGCATCGTGGCCCTGCTGTTATTGTCCTCCCGCCTTGTCTGCAGGGGAAGTTTATGTGGAGGGCTTGTGGTGGGGTGAGGAGGAGGAGGAGGAGGGGAGTTTTCCCCAAAAGCACCCAGGAATCTGTCAAAAGAGGGACAGAAAAGAGAAGAAGAAGAAGGGAGACAGAGAGTGGGAACGTCAAGGACCCCTGACTAATGAATAGCAAGTTTGCCCTTGAACCTCCCTGGGCTTTGCCATTCCCAGGCTCCAAACAAGGGCTGATGCATGCTTGGGCCCAGCTGCAGGGGGACCGGGCTATGGTTCATCTCAGACACTTTGACAGCCCGGGCCTTTTCCCCGCATAGCTCAGACTCGCCTAACTACTCCCCTGGCAACAGCTCAGTGCAGGAACCTGCGCTGAGGCCCTGCCTGCTGCATACAGAAGTACGAGGAGGAGGGGAGCCGCTGGGAGAAATTAGCTGGAGACCGGCTTAACCCATCAAATGCTGGGCAGGCGCTGCCAGTCCTGGCACCCTTTGCTCTATCCTTGGCTCAACACTCACTGGGAAGTGTCCATGGAGGAGCAGGAGAGGAGCAGCGGTGGGTTAGACCTGCTGAGTCGCTGTGTATGGCAAATCCCATGACCTGCTGCCTCGCCAAGACCCCCTGCCTTGGACAAGGTAGGGCTGAAGGTGCCAGAGACGTAGGAAGGAGCTGAAATAGATGGAGGAAAAGACCACTGAACATTGAGTGGGAAGGGCACGGTGCAGCAGGGACAGGGTATCCCCCTCTGCCAGCCGAACCAAGGGCTCAAGCTGGACTAGAGGGGCACAAACTTGCCCCGGCCACTCTTTCTGCATTGCAGATCAAAGGCAGAGGACAAGCTGGCCTTAGGGGTCTCCGCTGAATGGCTAAACAGGCACGAGCACCCGGCGGCTCTAAAGAGCGACCCAGAAACGTTCCCACATCCCAGCCCCATATAAATCAAGGGGGAGAAAAGAGGTGGGGGGGGGGGGGGGCTCTGTCCCGGCCTCTGTTTTTACAGAGCATCTTTCATGTGCAGCCCCTCAGAGAGACGGCTTTGCCGAGCTTGTTAAGGCCAGCTCCTGCGCCAGGCAGAGAGGGGGACGCACCATATGGAGAGGAGAAAAAGAAAAGGGGACACTGAAAATGGAAAATTATGCAAAGCAGGAGGAGAGGCGCTGGGAGAAAGGGGGGAGGGAGGCAGCGAGGAGATGGGGGATGGGGAGAAAGCAGGCTGGGAAGCAAGCCTGGACTTGGGGGACACCAGTGAGCTGGCACCGAGGCAGCAGGAGCCACATAACTTTCCCATCAGCAGGCACAGGACAGCCCTTGGCACCCTTGGGTGCTGTCACCAGAGGGCTTCTCTCTAGCCTGCTCTTCCCTGAGGGAGTTTGGATGTGCCAGGGCAGCGCCTGGCTGGATGCACGCTGCATCCGGAGCTGTGCCATGCTGGAGATGCAGCCAAACAGGGCCCGCGGTGACCTACTTCAGAGGTGTCTTCAGGACCTCAGTTACTATGGCAATGAGGTTGCAAGCAAACATTATGGGTTTTTTTGGTCAAGGGTTTTGCTTTTAATCAACCACAAAACCCAGACTCATGTACCAAGCTGCTGGGGGCCCTGTAACAAATGGCCCTGGACAGCAGGAACAAGAGCAAGGGCCCGGATTGCCCCTGGGGCTCGCTGCCCATGCAGGGATGGTGGGCACTCAATGAGGTAAGGAGAATGTGAACACAGCTGGCAGACTCTTTCCCTTCCCTTGGTGCCTGCAGGGTTCCAGGGCCACAGGGGACTGCAGCCCCAGTGTGGCTCAAGGATGTTCTGCAAGCACAGGAGGTAGAATGAACTTCCCCAATCCTTGCACATGTTAGCATCCAGCTTGTGCTCAAACTCCAGCTTCTGGCTTAATTGATGTTTGGAGCAATGACTTGGTTCTTCCCAACACAACCTTGGAGCTCATTCTCTCTCCTGGAAACCTTGGTCCCACCTCAGCTTCTGGGCTCAGCTCACCCTGGCACAGTGACAGCTCCTCCATCACATAGCCACCCTGTGCCTCTGACTTGCAGGACTCTTGGCTCCCAGTCCATGGGCCAAGACTACCTTGCACATCCCCACTGGGTGCAAGCCCCCTTCTCCAGCTCACCTTTCACCCTAGAATGGAGAGCCACCCAGCCTGGGTCCTCACTGCTCTATGATCCCTGCTTGGTCTCCTCCATCTCCCTTCTCAACGGCTTTTGTTCAGAGCAGACGGTGCTTTTCCTTCACTCTCCTCAGCATCACTCAACACCCAGGAACACAAGCTGCTCCTGGCTGCCATCCTTCCTTCCTTCCTCTCAGCCCTGGCACAGCCTTTGATCTCACACTCATCTCTACTGTGCTGCTCCCTTTTTTAGCTCCTTTTCCATCAGGAAACCTCCCCTCGCTACTCCCCAAATGAATCCCTCCATTAATCCTTTCTACCTCACTTTCCTCCATGTACCAGCTGTAAATCGACCATCAGCCCTTGTGGTCACCCTACAGCCCTGAACCCATGTTTGAGGCAGGTATGGGACAGATTCACACGGGCTGAGTGCATGGTGATGGGCTGGCACATGGGCAGGAGTGGGGCTGTGCCTGCAGAGATGGGCATGCTTGCCCCTGCATACACATGCTCTTGCCTGCACATGCCAACACCTACATATTCCTGCCCACATTCCCGCTGCCGGATCTGAGGCTGTGGGATCTTGAGGAGAGATCTTGTTCCCCTCTGGGGCATAGGCATTATCTACACAACATGGCTGCAGGCTGGGATTTGGGTTGTTTGGTGCTATGGTCACTAGATGAAGAAGATGGTGTGTCCACCTTCTAGTTTCTTCAGGAGCCATGCCCTAGAGTAAGGCTACATGTGCTGGCCAGATCCTCAGTAAAGCCCTGGAATAAGCTGTAAGCACTGAAAAGGATTCATCTAAGCAGCACACAAAGAAAAACAGCAAGAAATAGAGTTCACAGGGGCACAAGGAAAGCAGAGCTTCCACCCACAGAGCAGCTCTGTGGGGCTCCAGAGATGGGCAGGCCATATCATAGGAGATGCTTCAGAGCTTGCTCTCAAGATGATACATTTGCACCAACTTGCTTTGTGCAACCAGTGGAGGTAAACAGAGCTACATGTGCTGCAGACACACGCTTGAACCTGCGCCTTCAGGTGTATGTCCTGGGCTGCTTTAAGGCTGCCTGGCCACGGTGGTAGGATGATGCAGAAATGAGCTGTGCCTTCATGGAGAGGAAGAAGAGAGATGTCTTCTATCCTCAGTATCCTAACACAGGCAAGCAACAGCCCCTTCACAGGCAAATCCAGGTGAAGGGGCTCTTTGGTGTTCTCACTGCCAATTCCCACCTGCTGGAAATGGGTGTTGCGGGCTGAGCACACGAGATTCAGGGTGTCCTTTGGATCAGCCTGGCCTCAGCTGCCCTGCTGGAAGCTGAACCGCTTCCAAGGAGGGTATGGCAAGAACAGTGAGTCCTGCCCGAGCGACAGTCCAAAGCTTTGGCACTTCGTCCTGATTCAACCTCGCCCCAGATTCCTGCCCCTGGCACACATCCAGGTTTCTTTCTCCTTGACCCACCTCCATCAAAAGAAGTGCTGTTACAAGTCCCTGCTCTGGGTTTATAGTCTACAAATAGAAGCAAAGCAGAGCCTTCTCCAGAGCTGAACGTTTCCACTAACCCCTATTTCGATGCCTGTCCCAGCGAAAGGATTCTTCAGGGACCATGCCCCTTCAATGAGATGTTAAATATTTCAGCCTTCAGCAATACAAGACACCAACACAATATTAAACTATAGAGTTGCTGTATGTCCCTGTATTCCTGCATCCCCACCCTGGCTGCAGAGGTGCCCCACGAGGGCCCATAGGAAGCAAACACTCCTCTGGATGGGGACAGGGAGCAGTGGGGCAGGATGTGTTTCTGGGGCAGCTGAGCTGGTTCTGCCATCTCGCCTGGGGAAGCTGTGCCATGGGAGCTGATAAAACAGCATTTCATTTCCAAACAGGCCCCCGGAGACCTCTTGTGTGAGGGGCATAATGGAAAGAGAGGGGGAGAACAGAACAGGGAGACATGACCCCAGGCTAAAAATAAGCCAGACCCCAGGGTTGTTGGACCTTATTGCTCCACACCAGGGCTCAGGCTGGTCTGCCCCTTGAATCGGCGCATCTGTCCTATGTCACCACTGATGGGGAAATAGCAAATTTGGATTGTTTTGCCTCCCTCTTCCCCCCATTTCCCTCCCCTAAGTCCTTTTCCGCATCATAAGCAAAGTCCTAATAAAGCTCCCATCCCCACTGCCAGCCCTGCACCATGCCCCCAGCAGAAAAGAGATGCAAAGCCACGCTTGGAATCTGATTCCCCGGCTTTAAACGCTGCTCTGCCAGCAAAGTGCGACTTGAAAGCTCCCCTGTCACAGTTACAAAGCTCCGAACAGCCCTTCCTCGGATAATCACGCTTATCTCCAGATTAAGAAAGAGAGACCTGCAGCTGAGGCTGGTCACATGGGCTGGGATGTGGGCAAATCTCTTTTAAACAATCCCCATATAGCTGTGACCTCCACCGCAGCCCAAATACACCGTCCCTCCCGTCCCACTCGACAAAATAGTTCTGGAGACATGACAGAGCGTGTGAGGAGACCACGCTCCAGGGGGAGGAGTGAGAAAGCCATGGAGCAGAGGAGGATGAGAAAGACGGAAGAAGAAATAAGTGAAGGGAGGATGTGGGAGAGGAATAGGATGTGATGGAGGAGGAAGAGTGCGTGGACACAGGGGGAGGATGATGAAGGACAGGGAGGTCTCTGCTACCCTTCCTGCTGGGGATTAGTTGTCCCCGCACTGTCCTCAGTTTAACTCTTACTGCTCTGTCCCCGGCTGGCAGCCCAGCCTGATTACGTGACTCCAGCTGTGCCAAGCAGCCTTGGCAGGGTGAGCACGCTACCTACTTTGCTGCCACGGATTCATTAAGAGGCTTTGCTTTTGTGGGGATAGTCATCCCAATGGGGAAAGGGAAAAAAACACCCTTCTACAGATCGACCTGGTGAGGAGCTCTGACAAAGCGGTTTCCACAGCCTTGCACAGAGCTTGGGAGCAGAATTAGGGAGAAGCAGGGACGTGCAAATAGGAGAGGAGGGCAGACAGGTGGGAGATCAGCTGGAAGGGGTCCCCAGCCTGTCCCCTGCTCAGGGATGAGCTGCCAACCCATGACAGGATGCTGGTGCATGGTTCTTCTTTGTGATTAAAGGCCACCTTGCATCTGGGACAGGCATGGATGCTAAATGAAAGATCCAAACAACCACAGAGGGACTTTTCCCAATGGCAGGTTCCCATTTTCCCTCCATGTGGGATTAACACAATTACTTGGCAATGAAGGAGCCCAAATGGCTCTGAGAAGGGCACAGCTGCAGAGCACTGGGATGGACCTCTCTGAGGATGCCCATGATCTGCTGGCACTGACTTGGGGTTTCCATACACGGGGCTCAGCCTGTGGCTCAGCTCACCGGAGGGACCGCAGTGCTGCTGCTCATTATTCACCCTTCGCAATTAGGCACCGCTGATAAGTCACACGGAATTGCCTTTGTTCTCCAACTGGATGACCTGCGTGTCACAGGAGTCCCTTTCTCCTGCACATTACTCATGAGTTGGTCATGATACCTCCTGATGGATTTGGGGACACTCTTTGGGCTGACTACAAATGCTCCCTGGCAGATGCTCTGTGCAGGTCGATGGGGAGATGAAGCCTGACCCTGGCTACCTTCCTGCACTTCTCTGAGCACAAAGGAGAACTGCTCCTCTGGCAGCACACTCCAGGGACCCAGCTCTCCTCCAGGCAGGTGGCTTTGCCCCTCCCTGGCTATTCTACCATCTTCGTGTCACCTCCCAGCAGCAGAGAAAGCCCAGTGGAGCTGCAAAGACAATGGGGAAAGAGACGTCAGCTCTTTCCCAACCCAACCTTGCTGACGCTAAAGGCCACCTTACCTTGTTCATCAGGACCTTCCCTTTCACCCCTAGCCAGCCCATCAGAGGAAATCAACCCTATGCTCTGCTGCTCTGACCAAGCCATCTCCTCCGCAGGTTCCCTGCAGGACCAGCCCTGCACCACAGTGTGACTGCTCCTGCTCTCCATGCCTTCACCAGCAGCACCAGGACCCAAGTATGGAAGAGAAGACAAAGCAGATGGGAACCAGCATGAAGCTGGTGCCACCAAACTCCGCAGAAGGCAAGGCGTGCTGCAGCAAAACTTCCCCAGATGACCTCTCCCATGTAATTCCCTGCTCTTTTGGCATCCAGCAGCTGCTTGGAAGCAGACAGGAGCACAGAGAGAAAAGACAAGTTGTCCCATTCCCGAGCTTATTCCCACTCTCCTCAAGGAATGCATGTGGGCTCTTAAGTCTCATTGATTTAAAGGAAAGGATGCAAAATTAATTTAGACAGGAAATTAATTAGATGGGAATTGGTGTTTACAATCCTGCATGTACAATGAATTCTTGTGTGAACACACAGAATGTAGATGAATGGATGGATGGATGGATGGATGGATGGATGGATGGATGATAACAGTACTCTAAGAATGACATTATGAGCTGGTCCATATGCTGGGGATGTAGAAAGACTTTTCTCTGAATTGGTAATTAATAACTCTATCCTGAGCAAATGTTGATAAATCCTTTCTAGCACACGTTATCTCTGTCTCTCCAACTCCTGTTCTGCATTTCCATTTGCCTCTTTCCACTGCTCCATCCCTGGCACCCACACGCTTCACTTCTCCCCCGTATTTTGTAACTGGTAGTGAATTTGACTCCCTTTCTGCAGAAGCAGGTGGAGGTTTTGTTGCTGGGGCTTTGTTTGAGTGATTGAATGTGTATATACAAAGATGGATACAAATCCGTTGGAAATAAACACCTTTTAGTGGACCTGAAGAGAGACACAGGGCAGAAGAGAAGAAAGAGCCTCAGACCCTCCGCCAGACAATCAGCAAAGATGAAGCGAAAGGCCCAGTGAACCAAAAAAGGCCTCGGTTCTCTTTCAAACTCCACATTATATACAGCAGATCCCATCGCTGGGAAGCCCTGATGCTGATGCACCAGAACTCACAGCAACCCTCACCCCGCACAGCTCAATTACCCCCGGCTGCAGGGCTGCACCCCCCCACCGCCCCACATGTCCCCTGCCGCCCAGACAGCTCTCACCAGTGGAAGGAGTACAAATATATTCATTGGCACCTTATCAGACATGCATGCAAAACTAATTAACATGGGGAGACATGCAAGCTGCCACCCAGCCACCAATACACACCCACGAGCATGCACACACACACGCACGCATGCACAAGGCAACCCTTGTCTAGGGGGGACATTCAAAAGGCTTTGTCACTAATTTAGGCATCTGTCTCAGTCTGGTCTGCTCCTCCTGGCTAGGCTGGAGTTGTGGGGTTTTTTTCCCACTCTGTTTGACAATGCTGGGAACATGCTCGGAGACCCCTCATTCAAATCACCCCTTGACAATGGTCTCATTGTGTGAGCATACAGAAAAGGGAAAGGATGGGGGAGAAGATGTGGAAGGGGGGTAAGGAATTAAAATGTGAACCCAAGGAAGTGTTTACTAACACAAGCCTCGCAGCTGCCCCATCTCTCCTCCACCCCCTTCCGCCCTTGGCTGCTCCAATGGCCCAGCTTGTCCTGTGCGAGAGAGGCAGTGGGACAGCAGAACAGTGGGACAGCAGAGCTGGAGCAGGAGCAGGGCTGCACAGAGGGATGGCAGATTGGAGGGATGAAGCCTCAGGGCATTTGAGTCATCATCATCAGGGGGCAGGAATGGGTTTGGGAAGAGAACATGGAGCCAGAGATGCCTTGGAGAGGATTAGTGATTTAAAATGTCCTGGGAAGGACAACTTCATAGAAGAGCAAGGGATTTATTGATATAACCACTCCAAGGCTTTCCAGGCAGGGAGAAAAAGTGTTTAAACCTGGCCTTGTGGATTAGAGCAAGTGAGCAGGCTCGCCGTGTGGTTTGGACTGCTCTCTTTGGTGCTGCTGCCAGACACACTACAGTGTGAGAAGAAAGGCATGGAGCAGCAGGGTATCAGGGCTGGGGGCTCAGGGAACAGACCAGGCTCCCTCCAGGACCTGCCTATTGTGGGTTATTGAATACTGGGAGAAAAATACATAGGAAAAATGCCCCTATCACCCGCCAGCCACACCTGGGGAAGGAAGGAGGGCAGGTGCAGATGGGGGTTAGCCCCCAGCCCCACTGCGCTCGGCTGGGCTCAGCAAGCACCATTCAGCTGGAAATGCCCACGAGTCAGCAGAGAAAAGGGAACAGAAGCTGGGGAGGGGGAGAAGATGATGACAATGCTTTCCATATATGCAAATGCATCCACACGAGATACCCAGAGGGAGACAAAACAAAGAGACCTCAAAGCGGCTGGCTCCGAGACCTGCACAAAGCCAGATACCTCTGTACACCTACAGTATCTGCACGTGAAGACCTGCACAATGCAATATGTAGAGGTTCCCCCCATCTGAGCAAATACCAGCCTAAAGAAAGCCTGGTTGAAGAGCCCACTAAAAGCTGCAAACACAAATGCCACAATCCCACGTCCTCCCACACAAACAGATGTACCTTAGGAGTAGGAAGCTATTCCTATCCATCAGCTTAGTCAGAGAAGAAAAAAAGCTGTGATGCAAAACCCAAAAGAGCCCTGCTTCAGCTCCCCCGACATCGCTCCTACAGCCAGATCCACCACCTGGACCTTTGTTTTCCATAAGAGGAAAACGAAGAGATTTCTGGACATAAACAAGGCATAAACATATATACAAGGCAGGACAATGTATAAACAAGGCAGAGCAAAACATTACACAGAAAGCCAAGAACATGCATGAGGCAAAACATTTCCTTCCCACAAGCACTGCGACAAAACAGAAGTCACCTGTGCAAACATATCTGCTTTAAAAAGGGGAGGTACTGCCAAGTAAGCAAATCTGTGCCTTTTATCCAAACAAGTGGTTGTGAGTGGGTTTATTGCCACATTCCTCTGCCCCAATACACAGGGATAAGCACTTGACATACAGTGACACACAGGGACTCAGGGATGGAGCTGTGATTTTAATAGGGCAATGCAGACACCAAATGAAATAAAACCCTACAGAGATCGGCTTGCCAGGACTCAAGGCTGAGAAAAGCTATTTGACAGCAATGAGGAACAAGGACACTCACAATTCTGCTCTCATTTCCATGCTGTATATTTGGGAAGCTTTTACTAAATGCAATTAAATCTTCACTTAGGATTTAACCCAGTGCAGCTGAGGGCAGAGCTCAGTAAAAGAGCCACCTCTGGGCTCTTCCATCTAACTTGCTCTGCAGAGGTCAATAGGAGTTGTAAAGAAGTTGAGTGAAGGAGCAGGAGATTCGCAGCTCCCAGCCAGTGTGGCCATTTCAAAGCCCTCCCTAGCTCTGTCTTGGCTGTTCTTGCCTTCACCAGCGATTTGCCACTTGGCTCATGAAGCCTTGGCTGCAGGGGACAGTCAGTACCAGCCTCATGAGCTCAAAGGTATTCGAGAATTTCTTTCCCTCTAATGGGAGCTGAAGACCTCAGCAATCCTCCAACACATTCATTCCCTGACTCTGGGGGCTGACCCTTCCTTTAAGGTACCCCAAGGTTCCCAGTGTGGATGCTATGCAAGACCCTTGCAAGAAACCACACAAGACCCTCTGGTAGTAACACTTATTTGACTATTCTTTAGATTTTACAGTGCATTCCAAAGGCTCTTTTGCTCCTCAACACAGTTTAACCCATTAGGTTTCACAAGCAACAAGTGATAAAACTCCTCACCTACTTGCACCACATTGGTAAGGTCACCTCTGGGCTGTGGCCTTAAATCTATAAGCGCTTTCCCCCTCAGATGCTTAGAGGTGTAAATCTCTACATCTCATTAAACAGCTCTGCAGATCACAGAGATCCGATTGCCTCACAACATAACTTTTCAGCTGGTCACTACCCACGAAAGGATGATTTTACATGACATTTATTCATGCAAATTGCGGGAGCTGAAGTCTGGTTCCCCAGCAAGAGCGTAAAAAATTACAGTTTAGATGCATAAACGCTGGCATCACCACAGAAAGCACAACGAGACTGGAAACACATCCCTGAGTTTCAAATGCAGCGCAACAAAACTTAGAGCATCCTTGTCAGATGGGGGTTTATCAGGAATGACCCCCCCCCCGAAAAAAAACAGGGGAGGCAGAGAAGGGGACATGCAAACCTGCAGGGGCTACAGAGAAATGAACTTCTCCTGCTGCATGTGCAGGAACCTGCCATGGGGAGAGCACACGCGACATTTTACGTCACTCACAAAGCCTACTCTGTCCAATAAAGTGTGGAAGTAAAACAAAGCATGAAATCCAGGCATAAATTAGCATCCCTCTAGTCTAGCTTTATTTGTGCTGCTGCTGCTGTGGATTAGCATCTAGCTGCCTGACAGGCTGATAGGCAGGCAGGAACAAGGAGAAATAAAAAAATAATAAGCAGTGGGTGTCTTTTTTTCCCCTATGGTTCCTGGGATGTCTGCTGGCAAAGTGCAGGCTCTGCTCATCCCTTCAGGATCAGAATTTTTCTGTCTTCCTGGGAGAGCAATAGGCTCTGCAGGAAAGCAGATCACTCTCAGAGGTTTGTGCCTGCACCCTGCAAAGCTGGTACCCAATGAAACCCATCACAGACTCAGTCTGCATCCCTCCAGCATCCTCTGGCATTTCACTCTGGCAACATTTATAGAGAGCCACAGAGCCCCTGGAGCAGTTATGGTGCAGAGCCGGGAGACCTTGAGGATGGCACCTCACTGCAGGCATGTGCAGGGAGCAGGAGCTCCAGGATTAGCTCTGGATCATGTTCACCAGTGCCCGGGGCAGCTGCTTCCTTCAGTGCTTGCTGGGTCTGGTACCTGATCCCAGATGACAAGACTGGGATCTCACACCGGCATCTCCTCTCAGTTCGTGTCAGAAATGTGTCAGCATCAGCTCCTCGGGCAGAGAGACCTGCAGAGAGCTTCCATCGGGCTGTCATGCAGTCTCCTGCTCCTCAGGGTGGCATGGCAAAATGAGTGGTCGTCACCAGAGACATCCCCTTTCTTCAGGCTTGATGGCCTCATGCCCACACACCCCTTCCAAGCACAACCATGAAGGGACAGTGCTAAAGAGGTGCCAGTCCTGATGGCCACCCCCCCATTCTTCCCAAACCAGACATCCTGTCAAAGGACATGCTGCTGCCCTAGTGACTTCAGGCAGCAGACAGGAGCTGGGATGCTCAAGGAGGATGATACTAATGTGGGACTTGCGCCCAAACTAAGGGAGCAACAGCGGCAAATAGCAGCAGATCACAGGAGATCTCTAGTCCCTGCCTGTCACTTAAGGAGACAAACACAGAGCTCAGGTTTTAGGCTATAGAAAGCAAATCTTCAGCTGTGTTCAAAGGTGGCCTAGAAAACACAGACTCATTCTGCATAGCCATAAAAAGAATCCCCCAGGAGCATAGCACACCGTTTGAACAGCCCGGTGTCCCTCTGCCTGGCAGTGTGACACTGACTGGGTCTGATCAGAGGACATAGGTGTGAAAATTCCACAGGATGTGGAGAATCCCTCCCCAGCAGAGCCCGTGCACCTCCCAGCCCCACAACCCAGTGCACACTGGTGCCTACAATCACAGGCTGATCCCAGCAGCCAGGCTCTGCCTTTGCAGCATGAAGCAGGCTAAGCCTTCCTTGCAGCAGGCATCTGTAGCCAGCTCTGTATGCCCCGTGCTCAAATGAATCAACACAGGCAGCTCTTCCCCAAAGGAAGGGTACTTTGGAGGTCTCCAAGACAGCTGCAGCTGGGAATTGCACAAGCAGAGGGAATGCATCCCTGTCCTTCCAGCCATGCCTTAGCCAGCATGCATGACATAGGCTGGAATAAAGCGCATCACCACCATTCTCATCCCACTGCACACAGTAAGACAGTCCCCTCCACATCCATGCACCCACAGAACCACCCATGGAAACATCCCATGGTATCACCAGGGTGGCTCCTTCTAGGGGCTAGGAGGGAAGGGAAGAAGGATGGAGGCAGTGCAGAATCCTGAGCCTTTGTTTCCCAGCACTCAGCCACGTTGCATGCTGTCAATTAGGTAGCAGAGACCAGTCACTTCCCACCATACCCTTGAGCTCTTGCAGCAATAGCAGGCACTCCTTTAACCTCTGGCATTTGCGGATGAGAAGGAGGCAGGACTCAGTCAAAGCCTACAGAAATACAACCAGCTGAAGAAAAGACCTTCCCTTTGCAAGGAATCAGTCCCCTAATGGGCCCCCCAGCCAGCACTTCTCTACATGAAGTATTTATTTCCTCCCCAGGCTCTCAGCTTGCTCTGCCACATCACCCATCCACCTGATCACAAGCAAAATGAGTCTGATGGGTGCCAGTCTGGTGCCACTCATGAGCCCTTTGTATGTCTCTCTGCCACACCATCAGGAAGCCCAGCCTGGGGACAATGCAGGACCACAACTGCTTTAAATGCCTGGACAAGTCCAGACTTGTGCATGCAGTTTGCTCTTCATTTCAGAGAGCTCCAGTACACTTCTGCACGAGATGTATTCAAACTTACACTGGTTATAGCACATTCAAGTGAGCACAGGGTGATGTCTATGAAATGTATCACAAATGGACTGAAAAGAGCACACTGAGACACTGGTCTGAGTGGCAACTTGGGACAAGTCTGCAGCAACCTGGGGAGATCCAGTACAGTCCTGTGAGGATACAAGAGAGTCTGCCACAGTGCTGCACACAGAACATGAACTCTCAGCCAAAGAAAGGACCAAACCATTTTAAATGACATTATTTTCTTGGATTCCTGGCAGTGGGGAACTCACACGCTGTTTGCAAGCTGCCCCAGAGCGAGACAGGACCATGTCTGTCCACAGGTACAGCCAGCCTGCGTCCATACAGCCTTGGCCCCAGTGCCTCCACAAGCATGTACACAGATGTGCATCCTTCATCTTACAAACTAGTGTGCCAGGAACCAACTTCACCAAGTTTCTCTGTGCTCAGGGCCGTACAAGAGGCTGGGACCACTCCTGAGAGATATCATTATGTCTGGTGGCTAAAATGGAATCCAAGCCAGCACCATCCGACTCAATGTGATCCATGACACTTGGAGCTGTCAGGCTCTCTTTCACTCCCTGTTCAGTGTTATACAGCATCCAGGACTGTCAGCCTTAAGCTTTGAATACCAGGAATCTGGACCCCCAAAATTGCCAAGCTTGACTCCATAAACCCAAGTATTTGGAGGGATTTTTTTCAGACTGGTAATGCTTAAACCCTCCGAGGTCTTTGACTTGTTCCCAGAGTTTTCCCTGCAATGATGACGGGTGTAATGACATTTCTTGTTAGAATCATTTTATTACTTTCAAGTGAGAACTGAGACTTTCAAACAGCCCTTGATTACAGTAGCAGGGACTTTGCAACAGACACCCCAAATCCCAAGCTTTGCACTAAAACCTCTGTAAATCGTTCTGGTCCAGTCTTGCCAGCTGCTCTTCCACTCCAAAGGCTCCTGCCTTTTAAAGCAGGACAGCACAAGGGAGGAAAGCTGGAAAAGCACCATTTCTGGGACTACAAATTAAACCAGGAATAAGAGCCCCAAACCCCTCTCCTAACCTTGGTCACCAGCAGCAGCTACTCATGAAACTCCCATCAAATTTGTTCAAATGAGAGCCAGTGGAAGAGACACATTGCACCTGCCTTGCTAGGTTTTCTGCCAAGGTTGTCAGCAAGACACACTCAGACATTACTGCTCGGTATAAGCAAACCTGACCTGACACCCTCTCCTTTGCATGGCTTTCTGGACACCCTCCTCTGCCTCCCATTGCCATTCCTAAATCACAAAGCCAACAGCACTACTTGCAAGGTGCACACCATGCCAGAAGGAGCAAAGGTGTGCTCCTCCCAGCCCCAGGCCTGCTGCCAACACTAACCCAACATGGGGCACGCAGGCAAAAGAGCTGCCGGAGGAATCCACGCCAAGCAGCGCTGAGCACGACCTTTCTGCTTTACAATGGTAACCTGAATCCTAAATACTGGATTTCTAGGCACGCATTAAAGCCATGAGACAATGGAGACGGCGAGGCTGGGGCTGGCTGCAAGCCAGCTCTGCGCCAGCCCCACCAGCACCCGATGCTTCCCATTTCCTTCTTTTTTTGCCCTAAGCCAGGAGGCAGGTGTACGCACAAGCTCAGCCGTGACCTGGGGACTATGCTTGGCTCGCACCCCATGGAAGGTGGATGCCCAAGAAGACGGAGAGAGGCAGTTGTCTTCCTCTCTCACTTGCTCTCTCTGATGAGCATTGCTTCTCCTTTAATTGGTTTCATTCATGGCGGCCCTTCGCTAGATGTAATTATGCCAGGCTCCCTCCATCTGGCTGTGCTCAGGAAGAGCCTTCACCCTGTGGTTTTATTTTCAGTCTTGATTTCTGCATTAATCCCCCCTCCACAGCTCACATGCACAATGCCCAGGACCTCCTGAGCACATACAGGCACTAAATGAAGATCAGGTTTTCTCTCTGGTTTCCTCCTGGATGGAGATGGTTGTTTTTCACAGGGAAAGTCCCATGCCTCAGTCTCTTTCTGTAACCACCTCCATCTCTCAACAATACCTGCAAAAGTCAGTCTTGTTGCAGGTACTCAAGACCTCAAGCAAGAGGATATAGCTTGAATTTGCCTGCACCCACAGACACTAAGGTATCTCTGCCCTGTCTTCCCAAGCCCAATTGCCAAAAAGTAGCAAGATGTCTGCTCAAGTTGACATGGACTGCTTTTCACACAAAGACAGCATTCAATCCTACACAAGCCAACGTGCTAATTTTCCTACCCAGGAATGCAGACAGGGTGAACACGATTGAGCACAGGGATTAACAGACCTCAGCTCTGCAAGGGCAGCTCATAGCTGCATGGCTGAGGCTGCAAAGTGCCCAATGCACCCAGAAGGATTTCATCCCTTGGGGTACATTACAAAGGTCCTTAAGCCTTCCTCAGCCAGGGTAAGTACATCTTGAGGAGAAAACACAATGCTAAAGGAGCTGATGGTTTATCAAGAGACCAAAACCAGCAACACAGACCCTGGGCAACCAAGCACCATCTGGTGACCGCAGGCTCCCAACACAATAGCCCATGTTGGCATGTTTATGATAGAGACCAGAGGCGGATTCCCATTATCCCCATAGATCCTGTGATGCGGTTTCAGGAGAAGGACCACGAGAAGCAGATGGGATGGCAGAAGAGAATAGGACGCAGCGAGACAGACAGACAGGAAGAGATTTATATGAAGCTAAAGCACATACCCATAAACATGGGATAAGTAAATAGCATGTAAGTATGAAATCAAATGCGGGGAATCCATGGCATCCACTAATCAGTCAAATATCTCCCTTCACCTCTTTTTTCAGTTTAGCATCAGCATTTTAAAATGGGATATTTATGCCAATAAGTAACCCTGTTGTATATTGTAACCCTGCAAGTATCGGTTGGGATCTGAGAGATTCGCCCTGACAGACAATTAATTTTTACAGTTATTTTTGGACTCCCAGCTTTCGTGGAACACTGGCTCTCTGTGTTGGATTTTATGCCCCTGAAATGTATTTACAATGCATGGCATCTGTATTGTGCATTACACACTTAAATCATTGCTTTTCATTCACCGCTTATAAAAAAAAAAAAAAGATTGTAATATCCTGAAGCTCCAAATACTCCAAAATATTCCTGCTGCATTTATTTTATTTTTTTGGAGTAATACTGTAAAATAACGTTGTGTTTTTTAGATAAAGGAGGGAAAAACTGATCATGAGGAACATGGATTTCCAAGATGTGAGAAGAAGGGGAGTTTGGATTTCACACCACGATAAAATGCAGAAATTAATAAATAAATAGGGATAAAAGCTGAAACCCCCACAAAGGTTTATTTTCTAAACAAGAACATGGCAATATTTTGTCACTTAAACAAAGGGAGGAGGGCGGGGGGAGGCTCCACATCCCCGGCTTGCTCTCTGCAACGGACAAATACTATCAGAAACAAAAAGCGTGGCATAGTTAGCGGGAGCGGAGCTCAGCGCTCTACATTTAATGATATGTATTTAAGTTCCTTTTAGGGGAAGCCTTCTGCAATCCTGGTTGGGGGGGGGGGGAAGAGGAGAAAAAAACCCCACAACATGTTTTTTAAAGGCTTCTGTCATTGTTGCCTACGAGCAGAAGAGAAAGGCGCTTTCTTTGTCATCTGGGGGTTTATGGCAACACCTTAACGTGTCGTTTTCCATAGGTGAAGCAAAGGCGCACAAAGCAGCCGCGTGCCAACGCGTCCCCCCCTTTTCCCTGCCACCACCGGCAAAATAAATAGGTGGAGGAACGCGGGGAGACCGTCCTAATCCGCCGGCAGAGCAGGCGAGGACGGTGCGGCGGGGTAAATATCGCACGTCTCCTGCCAAGCCCCGCGTGGGCTATTGTCCCACCACCCCTTTTAGATGTCATTAAGGATTTTTCGCATACAACCAAACGAGCAGGGAGGGGGGGGTGGTGGAGAAACGAATGTTGCTCGTTTTCTTACCCAACCAGTTGGAGAAGCCATGACGAGGCGGCGCGGGGGAAAAACACGCGGGGTAAATTAAGGAAGTATGTTAATTCGGTTAATATCACAGAGGGGATGGCGGGCGGCACGGGGAGGGGGGACAGAGGGAGGTGTGCGTGCTGATTTTCCGCCCGAGGAAGGAGGTGGCAGAGAAAGAACTGGGGCATGCCAGCTCCCGTTATTGTTCTGCCTTCATCGGTAATTAGCAAGATAAGGAGGGGACGGCGTGAGGGAGGCAGCGTGGCGAGGACAAGGCAGCGCTGCACCCTACTTCATGCCCATGCGGCCATCTTACAGGCGGCACTTGCCTCCCGCAAAATGGCCGCCAGGGCCCACGCTGCCTCGTGCCAGCGGCCAGCCTTGCCCTGGCAGGCTCCCCTCGGCCTGGCTGAGGCAGATGGCACCAAGTGGCGGGTGGCAACGGCGGCGGCCATCCCGCTGGCCCATAGGGAAAGGGAGGCACTGGGACCGAGGGTGTCGCCATGGCGGGAGAGCTGCCATCTTAGCGCGGGCTGCGCTCATGGCGCCAAGGCGCTGGCTGTGCAGCGCTGCCACAGGCTTCCTGACTGGAACGATCATGATACGCTTCTCCTTCGCAAGGCGACATTGCCCGGGGCCTGTGTGCTTGCTGTGGTTTTCCCCTCAGACGTAAGTGGTTTGGCAGCTAAAGCAGGGTTAGCCCCACTTTTGAGGTAAAATGTGTCCCAGTGAGTCCCTGAAGCTGCTGAGCACCGGGCTGGCCCTGGGAGGCACGGGCTGAATAGGTACAGCGGGACAGGTGCAACAACACCAGGGGCTAGGAGGGGAAGTGTTGCTATGGACAAGTTCTGTCTTTCTGTTGCCAAAGCAAAATCAATCCCAAACCGAAACTGCAGAGGTAGCAGTAAAGATGTGAGCTTCCTAAACCTTCATTTAAACCAAGATCAGATATAAAGAAAAGGCACAGTTAAACGGGCATCACAGATGAAGCGAACCCCATTTCCCCCTCCACGAGACCTTTACGGTGTTGTTCCATTCTCCACATAAGCAATGCCAAATGCCAACCAAGGAGCCCCCATCCTTGATCCGAGGCTGCCCTCAGAACACTCACAGCAATTACTGACATTAAAGCGGTCTTTGGGAAGCGTTTCAGGTGTCTTTAGCCACTACGGCACTATTTCACACCACAGGCGCACAATGCACACTGGAAGTTGGGCATTGCTCTGGTGCTGAGCAAAGAACCAGAGCAGAGGGTGATTGCAACTGCACGCAGGCAGGGCTGTGTTATACATCTCGGTTAGACAGTGAAACATAAGGGGTTGCAGGCTAGCTGCTCCGCTCCGGGGTTGTCTACATGGAAAACCACACCATTATAATGACAGCACTATAGGTCAACTGCTATTGCTCCTCACCACGCTGGTGCACAGCTCCACTCTGATGCTAGCTTTCTCCAGTTGAGCTTAACTGCTTCCAGCATGACATAACCGGTATATAGGAGAGTCCTGCCTTCTGCCGAAGGAAATATCCATGGAGGTTGTACACGTACAGCTCCTCGCTTTCAAATCCACCCCCCGACCGTACGTCTGTAGCTAGACCTGCCCCTCGGCTAACCTTTCTGTACTGCGCACACTTCTGGGCTGTTCACAGTGCCCGTGAAACACTATTACACCCTGCTTCCCTTGGGTGCTAATCCTGCTTGTCAACCCAAAGGCAGAAGCAGGCGGTGGCTTGGCATTTTGATTACGTTGTGATCTGTTTGAACCTTCCAGACTCTTTTGATGTCTGTGCAAATTTGAAAGGGGGAGCCTTCATCCTCCACAATGAAACTCCGCTATTGCATGGTGAAAACAACTCGGGACTCCTACATCCACAGCCCCAGCTAGATTTGGAGCAGGGAGGGGACTTATAGGTCCTTCCAGGAAGAGCCTGAATTTCAGACTAACCAGTTCTGGCCCTGGGTGGAGAACACCACAGGGACAGCATGCACCTTCAAACAAATGCATGCGTAAGGGCAATGTGCGCATGCACAGAGACACCAGATTTATACAAATAGATGCATTCATAGGAAAATGCAAATAGCGTTCTCTTCCGTCCCAGGCTCCCTTCGAGCTCCTGACATCGCAAGGTTTCAGAGGAGTACAACCGAGCCTCAGATCAAACATTAGCCCTGCGGGGGTTCCCTCAGGGAAGCAGCCATGCACGGGGGTCTTTTCCCCGCTTCCATGTGAGGTTTCCCGACCCGGCCTTCCTTAGGTGCTGTGCTCTGACACGCGTACGACACACGCGCATGCAGAGCCTTGCTAAAAGGCACTCTGGGAATTGAGCTCCACTTCCTCCTCCTTCTAAATCAATTGTTATAAACCACCTTTTGTTTTATTTTTAACAAAGCGACAGAAATAACCTCCATGCACAGCCCTCACTGCTCCCACAGCCCTGTCCTTCGGCACAAAAAGCTGCCCAGGAGCCCCGAGGACATGGGCATGGGAAGACATCAGGGTTAGAAAGATCAGGAGAGGCTGCTTTCTGGTGTACAGAAATCCGCTCCTCCTCGTTTGAGCGCATTGCTTGGCAGGCAGCGAGGCAGTGGGATGGGAAGGGGGCTGGATGGTGGGTAAGGCATCCCAACTTCTTCAACCCAGTCTCTGGCTAGCTCCTTCATCCCCTGCCCATTGAGGTGCCCACTTCCAACCTGCTTTTTTCTTTGTGCTCTGCAAACCATCGTTTCTCTCACTGTTTGGTACCAGCAAGAAGTGAACCCCACATCACCATTGCAGCAATCAATGGGATGATATGTAACTTGTGACAGCCTGAGCTCTGCCTGCCTGTGGCACACCCCTGTCTCCAGCATAGCCAAGGACCTGTCCCTCTCCCTGCCGTCCCACTCTTCCAAGTCCAGGACTCAAGACATATGGAGACATTTCTTGATGTAACCTATCAGTGGGTGAGTGGCAGCTGAGCAGGTACTGAGCAAGACGTGGGGCCAGACAGCAGCCAGGGGGGAAGGTAGCGGGCGGAGGGAACGTGCCTCGGGAGGAATACTCACAAAGGGCTGCTTTCATTAATAAAACATTCCCCCTCGGTCGCCTTTTGATTTGGGTGTAAGAATTAACCCCATCTGCCCAACAACACGCTACCCACCAAGTCATCTCTGCTGAGGAAGGCCGTCTGACGTGTCCGCTCAATTGCTAAGCTTCTCCCTGCCTACGCTCCTCAGCTCTCCAGGCCCCCTCCAAAGAGCTCATCAGACTCATTGGGTCTGCCTTATTGAAGAGATCCTCTTCCCACAACATAGATTAGACCCAGTGAAAATAGGCTTAGTGAAAATAACATTTCGCTATTAATTCGCCCCCCCCGTCCTGCCCGCCTTCACACTCTCTCACACCCAGAAAGCTTATAACAAATCCCAGTCACCTTTTGCCCCTGCTAACTACTGCTCCAGTCTTTGCACTGCATGCCTTCTACTGTGAGTAGAGAGCCGGGCACAGGGTGATACATATATATATATATATATATACACATAAATATCTAGTCAGCATTGGAGGTGCTCAGCCATGGAACACAAATCTCCCTGCACAGCACCTCACCTTGGCACGACACCCCAACCAGCCCCTCTCCTCTGTGATTGCAACGCCTGATCCTTGGGTATCAGCAGAAAGTTGCAGCAAATGCTGCGTTGGTTTAAGCATGATCTTTCCATTCAAAATTGGCGAGGGGTTGCTTTTACATCACTGAGACATTTCTATTCTCTTTCTATTTCAAGTAAAACCCAGATGCTGAGATGCCTTCGAACAGACAGCCGCTTCATTTTTCCAGAGGTGTGCTTTAATGAGTGACTCGCCTTCCAAAAAGGGGCCGGCGGAGGGGAAGGACGGCAGATTCTCCACACAAATTCAATAGCTGGTAGGTTGCCATGGGCTTAAGCATTTCTCTGCACACATGAAGGGAAGGGACTCCAGAGCACTAAGGGTTTTGCCTCCCATGAGTTATAGCTCTACCCTTCAAGAGCGGAATAAATGCTTTATCCCATTGCAGCCTGCTATGTATTCTACATAGATGGATTGATTTCCCCTATTGTTCTTAATAAATCCTGGTGCATGAAGAAACTCGCTGCACAGCCATTTTTCCTGCCTTGTTCTACCTTGCAGAAGTAATAAGGGTCAGATGTGACTGCGGTGGGAAGCAAAGGCCGTACGCGAGGCAGTACTTTGCTGGATGCTGTGGGTGTGCTTGCAGGGGCTCAGTGGGTACAAAGAAACACCATTTTTCTCTGTTTATTCACCCTTCTTCCAGCCTAAGCTGAGGAAAAGGGGTAACATGGCTGGGTACCACAGCGTCCGCATGGCTGCAAAGGGAGCAGCCACTGTACAGGCTGAGCCTGCACAAGACCCCCTGCTCTCCACAGGCAAAGGCAAAGCTCCAACCAGAGATCTCACTATGATAAACACAAGTCTGAGCCCTGCACTGCCATAGAGCTTCCCCGGGCACACCCTGCTCCTTGCCTGCCCTATCCATCAGACCTGCCCTTGCTGCACCCCAGCAAAGAGAAGCCCATCCTGCCAGCCTGGGGGCTCCTCTGGTTCTTAACAGCCAAAAAGCCCACCCAAAACACCAAACCAGCCCCACATCAATGACCCCAAACTGCACAATTCAACCCCCCCCCCGGTGTGGCTGAAAGGCTCCCTCCCTTCCTGTTGTCACAAGGTTGACACCCATCCTTTTTAACTGCTCTAGGATGGTGTTTGCTGACCACAGCTTCCTTGGTGCCCAGCAAGGAAGTGCTGCTGGGCTCCAGGAAGCAGGTGGCTTCACACTGTCCTGCCTTGACCACCTGCCTCCAGCTCCTTCCAGGCTCCCTGAATTATCACTGCTGGCTTTCTGTAGCAACAGCTAACAACTGGCCCTGCTTCAAGAGCCTGGCTGGGAAATTTGGCAGTGGAAAGGGAAGCAGGGATAGGTAAAAGAGCTGGTCTCCCATGCATGAGTTGGACTCGATCCTTCAGCAAGACTCCCAGGGACTCACCTCTCCTTGCCCAGGTGGAGACGTCCCAGCCCTTCCCAAGGCATCCCACTCCACGAACTCACAGTCATGTCTGATTAAGGAAAAGAAAATTTGGCTGAGTTAGAAAGAGGCTCCCATATGCATGAATGGACGTCAAGTAATTACCGCTTGTCACTCACGGCTGGAAAAGAGACCTTAAATTTGGGGCCGTGTAAAGTCGCACACACAATTGCGAGTGAGTTACGGACCTTGGCATGCTTCAGAGCATACCTTGTGCGAGTGCTTTCAAGCCCATCCCCACAGCTGAAATACACCCAGGCACGTAAAATACACGCAGGCATGTAAAATACCCCCAGCCATGTAAAATACACCCAGCCACATAAAATACAGCCAGACACGACCCCGTTCTCTAACAAGGAAATAAAGCTGAGCAGACCTGCGTTGCCAGAGCCCAGAGAGCAACACTGTCTCTTTAATTTTCTCCCTGGCTATCTCATCCTTTACACAAACTCTTTCCTCCCCGTGGCTTCTTCCAGCCTGGTGGGCAAAGTGGGAAAACATCATTAGGGAGGAAAAATAATTTAGTTTGTTAATCAGTATCCAGTGGTGGGAAACAAGAAAGACAGAGAGCAGGGCTGGCGGTTAGGGCTTAGGAAGGGCCAGCACAAAGCCCACCATTCATGACATCTGGGGCTGGGATTCTCATTGAATTAAACAGACACAAAGAGCAGAGGCATTTCATGCTCTCTTCACAAGAATTATCATATCTCCCTGGCACTAGGAAACCTTCAGCACAGGAGAGGAGGAGAGAGAGAGACAGAGGGGAAAGCGGGCAGGCTGGGTAGAAATATGGGGCAGGGTAGAAGAGGCTTTGTTCCAGGGTTGGATTTATGGATGGGATGCGGCGCGTTGCTTTGCGGGGAGAGACAAGGCCCTGGCGCGCTGGGTCTAATAAGAATCAGCAAATGTGAAACAGGGGCCCCTGTGTACCATGAAGCAGGGAAACCCGCGTGTGACAAGCCAACAGAATAACCGCTGTGAAAGGATGCTGACGTTCCTACGAGATGTGTCGTCTTGTGTGTGTGTCAGCGAGGAGGGGGGAGAAGGGGAGCGCCGAGGAGTATAAACAAGAGACCAGGCAGCATCGTTCAGTCATGAAAATTAATTAGCTAATGTGCAAACCATGGCTGCCTCTTCCCACTGCCCTGCGAGCGTTCCTCATAAAGCCATGGTGTGTGGGGAGCCTGTGACTGGGAATGACAGGGGCAGATTAGGCAGCTCCTCAGGACACAAGAAATCCACAGCCTGTGCAGAAAAAGTAAGGAGGGGACACTGAGGGTCCTCGGGGAAGGGGCAGGGCCCAGGGACCAGGAGAAGTTAAAACAGGAGAGACCAGGCACCAAGCTGAGACCAAGCACCATGTTGCTGCAGCAGCATAAATTGGGGTGGATCTCAAAACCCAGCTATTAACAGGGTCGGGTGGACAGCAAAATCATGTAGGGCTTAGACCACAAGCTCTCTGGGGTCAGACCTGTCATGTCCTGCAGGCTCACACCACAGTGGCCCGTCCTACTTAATCTCTGGGCATCAGCAAAGGATCTGCTTTAAATACTAATTGCTCCATGACCAAGACCTGTGAGCTGCTGGGACCTTCCCCACAGCATTACCTGTGCGAAAAGGGGACAGATCTCTGACCTCAAGTCCCCAGGGCAATTTGACCTCGTGTACCAGTGCCACAAGCGGATATTCATACCCGGTGAAGACGAGAAACTCCTGACCAACTCCATGTGTCCCATCCCCAAGCATTCAGATCCCATAAGAGTATCATGCTTATTCTTTGCTGTGAACAACCACAGGAAAATGAGGGTACACACAGCACTTACCCAGGGAAAAAAGGCACAAAAAGTGAATGAGGAGATGCAGAAAGAGATTGGTAGAGAGAAAAATGAAGAGAGAAGCCTCTTCGAAGTGGGGTGTGTGTGGTGAACAAGGAACGTGCTGGAAACAAAGGGATGCAAGGAGAGAGGAGAGGCTGGGATGGGCATCTCGGTAGACATGTAGGTAAAAGTTGAAAAGGAAGCACTAATTAGCACCCAGACCATCACTTTCCATTAATAGCTTGTCACCGTTTCCTTGATGTTGCTGAGAGCAGGGAAGTTGGTATGTGTGATGCTTACCTGTCTCTATCTCATTAACAGAAGTCAGGGTGAGAACAGATGTTTATTGCCTGCATCCAGATAGACAGGCCCTTTGCTGAACCGAGATGCAGGAGAGAGGGGGAAAGTTATGAAAAAGATGCTTGTGAAACACAAGCCCATACCTACACGATGGAAACCCAAACATAGGACACTTAGATACCACTTAGATACGATGCAGGAACAGCCCCAGGCAGGACACCAGGTGTCCACAAGGCAAAAATGCTAGATCAAGTCATTATAACCCAGGACAAATACACTGCTGGCTGGAGGGAAATGCTCCAGTATCAGTGCAAGGTATGTGCAAGGGACCATGACTGCATTAAACCCAGGAAAGTAAAACAAAGGACTGCTTAATTCCCCAGGCAAATTTGCTGAACCAGAGCCCACTCTGCTAGAAAACACACAGCCAAATGCCTTGCTGAAAGTCGAATGGAGAAACCCCCCAGTCAACAAGGGAAAAAGAAAGCCACAAAAGCCATTTCAAGCAAAGATAAATCTGCATTGCACACAACCACCTCCAGAGTAATTCTCCCAGCAGTTTAAAAAACCAGAGATTAGATATCCCATGCAATAAACAAAGGCCTCTCCTTTCCATCCAACATGTGCAACAGCTCCTGCTAGTGACACTGGCAAGAGGCAGTGCGCAAGGCAAGGCAAGGATGCCAGTCAGCAAGTATCTATGAGCTGGTAGCACACATCTGCTGGTGTGCGTGTGCACATTCCTAGGGACCTCTTGGTTTCCACAAGCACACGGATTCACTACTCAAACCTCAGGTTCCTCAAGAGCAGGAGCCCAAACCTCACAAGGAGTGAATGAAGCAAAACCAAAGGCAAAGAAAACATCAAGGCTGGGGCTGAAGGAACAAAGGCTTCCCCCTCTCATCTTGGAGACATCTTCTTGGCCATTTAGCTCAGATCAAGTGTAGGCTCTGTTGACTCCCCTATCTATTCAAATAAGCGCTTTCAATAGTCTGATAGGTCTTTTCTGCTCTACGGCTTCCCTACCCCTGCATTTACCTTTTCCGACCAACGATGGTAAAAGCCACATGCAGAAATACTGCCCTGAAGAGCCCTCATTTAGATTGCGTGGTCAAGCACTTCAAAGTTAGGAAGTGCCCAATTTATGGCTGTCCCTGCAACCTTAATTTCACCTCACTGTGCAGCCACCCTGCCCAGGAAAAGAGGGAGCAAGCTAAAAATAGTCTGTGACTGTGTCATTACAGCCTCCTAAGGGCAGAGAGAGGCAGAATTCACATCTCATGGCCAAGCCGAAATCGGGTACCCCCCGACTTGCCAAGCACTTGCTTTGGTGCCTTCAGAGCCATGCTCATTTTTAATATACAGAAATCACGTGCATTCTAAACATACAGAAAAATGCATTATTTATAGCTAATAAATAATAGATTGTTTATATAAGCAAAAAGAAAAACAATTGTAGGCAAGTGTAACAAAATTCCCTTCCCTCCACCCCGCACCCATCCCTGCCTTCGTCCTGCATGGGTACAGTGATTTCAAGCCCTGAGCCTCGGCACAGATTTCTGCCACTATGAAATCCAGGACTAATGTTATCTGGCAGCGGCAGAAGGCTGCTCTCCTGTGGCTGGCGGGGAAGGGGGACCGCTGGGGCTGGCAGTGCCCAGCCCAATGCACTCACACCCCCCTACACTTGTTCCTTCCAACACCAGGACCCAGAGGAGTTTTCACCCAGGAGATGGGGCCATGCTGGAAGAATAGTGGAAGGGAGTCATGGTGTTGGCCGTAAGTGTCCTCCCAACCTTTCCTGCCTGGTCCAGAGCTCCGCAATCCAGTGGTGGGAGTCTAGGCTTTCACCCTGCCCATGGTTTGCTATTATTATTCCAGGGAAACAATAAATTCCAACTTTTTTCTTTCTTTTCCCCCCAAGAGGCAAGCGAAAGGAAATCACAATTCTGAACAATTCATAATTCAGCTAAACCTGAAAGGAATTTAAGGGACAAAGAATCGGCATTTCTCGAGCTGAAGAGCTTCCCCCGGCCGAATTTCAAGGGCCCGCAGCAAACAATGGGAGTGTCAGAGGTGCTCCAAAGGGAAAAAAAGTTCAAGAATCTTTACAATAAAAAGTGTTAGGCAACACAGAGGTCAGAGCCAGCTCCTCCTATAATAAATAGCATGACTACCCTACATTAACTATAGGAGACATTTTAATGCAGTGCCTCAGCTTCGTGCTAATTATACTTTTTTCACTGTATTTTGAACCTAAGGAAAAAAATGTCATCAGTTAATTATAACAGATGAGGGAGTGTGAAGTCTTCCTCAATAAATAATGCCTTGATATCTCATATCCAACAAGCTACGTGCTCTGCTCTGAAGGTGCCCAGAAATATGTCCTCTCAGGAAATATGTCAAGAAATGATGGTCCCATAAGCTGGCTTTGTTTCCAAGCCTTGATTTTCAGCCCAATAATTAAGTGGGTTTTATGGATTGGGGAGAGTAAAGGTCGTGGGACTGCTGGAATGGCGCCAGACAGAGTCAATGTTGAAAAATAAATAAATCCCTAAATCAAAATGAGATACAAGAGACCTCAGCAAATGCCCCCCACGGCTGCACAGCCGAGCACACAGAAGCAATTCAGTTTCTGGACCTAGGTCCCATCCTTCCTTCTCTCTCAGCATCTCCACAGGAGCCTGGCACAGGCATAAAGAGCCTGGTTTGAATGAAACCAAGCCACTGCTGCCAGCTGGGAGCCAGCCGCCACCATCCACCTGCCTTGAGGAGAAGAGACCTCGTCCTCCCACTGTCTCGCTGCCTTGGGCACAGCCCCCCATTGCACCCCACTGAGACCGGTGGGTGCCTGGGTCATTATGTAGGTTCCTCAACTAAACCATCTTTCTTTCAGCTCCCTTCCCCACCCAGCACCCCTCACTTCCCCCTCTGAAGAGCCGGGATTTGGCGTGGGAAAGATGTCTTTGGGCTTTTCACAAATCCAGTATCCCCTTGAACCAAAACCAATTAGCCTGGCCCAAGGTCCTGCCATTGAAGGACTGTCCCTTCTTTTCAAACCCCCGCGGGCTCAATTGCTCTAAGGAGCCTGGATGTGAATGAGCAAAGCCCACTTAAAGTGGTACTTAAGGCCAGACCAGGGTGAAGGAGAAGAGAAAGCCTCTATAGGAACAGCAAGCTGAGTTTCCAAGAGACAGCTAACTGCTGGAGATTGTGTTCTTTTGCTCCCTTCCATTTTCTTTCTTTTACCCCCACTCCTGAGCTTTCGAGGCAAACGCTCCAAACCAAACCCGAGCCCCTGAATAAATATCAGACAGCACCTGAAAACCTGAAAGCCAGAGCCTGTCCCGACTCCTTGCAGGTGCCAAGAGCCCAGCGGTAGGCAGCGTGATGCCTCAGCCTTGTACCGGCACAAGCTCTGGTCCTGAACATGTGTGCCCAGAGGGATGGACAGAAGGAGGGCGAGCAGCCTGAGATGGTGCTTTTCCAGTTGGGATCTTGGCAAATGCCTTCTTGGGCTCACAGGCATGAAACACCGATCCCCAACCTAGAAAAGGCAATTCCCAGCGCCATGTGGCAAGGAAGCCATTGGGGCGGCCACGCAGCCATCTTATGCTCACAGCCCTTGAGGCCTTCCAGAAGCTTAGGGAGAGCAAAGGGCCTTGATGTGGCAGCACCAAAAGCCCCTTAATCTACACACGGTACCCACACGAATGGCGTGCATGCACAGCCATGTGCCAAGCACCAGCACCTTGACATTTGCAGCTAGGAGATACACCATCACCTGCACTGGTGCCAAATTAGCACCTTCCCTCCAGCCAGACATGAGAAATTGTGTTTCCAGCACCTTCCTGAGGCACAAGCAGCACCACTCCACAGCCGCAGGTGGGATGGATGCTTCGAGACCCTGAGCTCTGCCCCTTCTCTGGCAGCACAGACAAAGCCAGTGCAGAGCACCAGGTAAAGGGAGGCACCATGTTCCTCCAGCAAGGATGTGGGGAGGGAATGGGAGCCAAGAGAGACAATTGAAATGGTCATGCCTGGCCTCAAGCGTTGAACCAGCCAATGCCTGGTGATTCCTCAAAAATTCCCGTTGATGGGATTTCATCCATAACCAAGTGGGATGGCTCATCCTGATCTGGCTCCTTCAAATGGCAGGGAATGAACAGACCCTTCTTCACCTACCCCTGTGCCCAGTAGGGTTTGGCTTCCCAGGTATCTGGTACAAACTCACCCTCACCTCATGTCTCAAGCCCAACCCACAGCGCGGTGGCCAAGTTTTAGGAAAAGATGGGAAATAATGAGCAGGAGTACGCAATGTTTCAGGGCATTTCCCTGGGGTGAACCCACAAATGATATTTTCCATTTATCCTTCCAATGGCACACACCGATTCTTCTGTTTCTGGCTCCTTCTCTTTCTGAGTCCCTCTGCCCATCCCCAGCTCTGCCTGAAGAACAAAGACAGCATGGCCCAGTTCCAGAAACCTCACCCATGCCTGCCCTACACTGCATCCTATCACCCTGCTGGGAGTCCCACCAAGAAGAGAAAGTCGCTGGAAAGGGTTCGGAATGCTATGAGCAGGGCTCTCCTTGCAGCACAGCCAAAAACGATGATTTCTCTCCTGGGTTTGGGCTGGTCAGGGCAAAAGAGCCTTCCAAAGCCAACAGCTATGGAAAGAGGGCAAAGAGCTAAGCCACAAAGGGACCCGTGTATAGCCAAAATCCATTCCTGGCCCAAGGATGGACCGTTGGGAACCCTCCTTTCACCGCGACACTTAAAAGATAGAAAGCAGAGACCTGGCCATGGGCTGCCAGGGATCCTCCAACTGCAGCAGGAACTTCACATGCAGGGATTTACTGGGGGGCTTTATCCGCTTCCTTGCCCCCCACCCATGCACGCATGAACTGGGGATGCTCGTACCACTGTCACCCATCACTCACTGCCACATCTCTTGTTAACGGAGGGGGGTCGCCTCCAACCTCCAACACTGCGGGTTCACCCCAACAATGGGGTGAGAATGAAGAATTTAAGCACCCATAAAAATCCAACCGCGGTTCCTCTCTCCTGGAAACTAAAGACCAAATGATTCCATCCCTGCCTCAAACCCCTTTGGGGAGATACGCCCCGGGGTGTGCAGACCAGAAACGGGCTGAAAGCACCTGAAAAATCAGCTCAGAAGAGGCAATTTGGGGCAGATAAACAATGGAGAGGAGTCAAGGGTGTTTTCTGAGCAGCTGATGGAACAGCAAGGTGAAAGAGCTTGCACGGATCCTTTGTAAGAGTTCACATGTAGACACGGATTTCCACACTTCCATTTTATTTCATAAAATTATATATCTGTGTATTTATACACACACACAAAGGCATTTATTATATGTGTGTGTGGGTTGGGGTTTTTTTCCCCTCAGATCCTCTTTTGATATTTTCACCTTTTGCAATTACAAAAGGCAGGGACAGAAATACCTCCTGGGTTGTGCCAGTGCAGAAACACTCCCACCAAACAGATTGTCTCTAACACGCTGGTCGAATGATTCGTCCTGAATTATATTCATTAGGAATTTGAATGTTTCTTTCCTCCATCCCCCATCAAATCATTACTCCGGAATAAATGCATTCATCAACCACCTTGCTCAGTTCCCCCCCTGCTTTGTTCAGTCGAGTTTTAAAGCATCTCCACTGAAACCGTTTGCACCTGACTCGATGCTAACGTATGGAAGGGGAAAGGCGGGGGGGGGGGGGGAAATAAATAGGAGAAGAATTGAAGTGCCACTCACAATATGGTGGAAATAACTGGGAAATTATCCCTTAAAAATAAGCAACATAATTAAGAAGGGAAAGGGCTACATTCCCTCCTCCCCACCTCCGATCTCTTCCACAATTTCTGGGATTGCATCGAGCATACATATTCCAGATGGGCTGGAGAGAAGGAGGTTGGTTCTTAATGACACGTCTTTCGCTGCCTTTGGAATGAATGATTCATTCGGATCTCGCCGAGACTCCGTGCCACAGTTGAGTTACATTTCCAGAAAATCCGTATCTTTAATTCTGGCGCTGCGTGTGGGACCCAGCAAATCATGGAATTACTGCTGTAACTTCGGATTAGTAACGCTTTCTAAATGATAGTCTAATTCCAGGCCTTCATGCTTTTCAGCGTTCACACTCACACAGCCTTTTCCCTGGGAGGCTTCCTGCGGAATTAGTGCTGGCGTCTTCCTCTTTCTCTGCCCTTTTTAATTTCTCCAATGACTTCTCATTAGAATATATAATAACAACAGCTCCTCAGAACTTTTCTTTTGCCCGGTATAGCCCATTTCAGGCTGAGATCCTTTTTCCTTACTGTGGTTATAGCGGTGCTTTGCTGGCCCTGGAAGGGTGCACAGGCATGTTTAGCTTGGCTGGCCTACGTGGCATCTGACGCCATTCCCCGTGCAAGGGAAGGTGGAAAACCTGTCTCGGAGGGGTACGGGGCTCCCACCTCTCATTGTGGGTGTGGGGAGCTCAGTCCTAAGGTGCTACCCTCCTTCCTCAGCAAGGAATGCCCAGCTGCAGGGAAAAGGCTGGGGCAGGGAATCTGCAACCCACTTCTAGAGCAGTGGGAGCACGGCACCATCTCTCCCATCCCTCCCCATCTCCCGCGGCATCTCCTGGGGGGCAGAGCGCCTGCAAACACCCCACTCCAGACCCAGACACGGGCAGCTTTTCCTCCGCTGCTGTCACGGCCCCGTGTGGGTTCATGGCAGCGCAGGGATGATCCCTGCGGGATGGAACCGACACCGCGGGGAGAGGGGAAGGCAGCGGTGCCCCACGGGCTCCCCCGGGGTGCCGGGGGGCCCGGCCACGGCCACGGGCGCTCGCCCCACGGCGGCGGGGAAACGTGCGGGGAGCCTGACGGCGAGCGCGGTGCTTTGTGTCACCATGGGAACGGAATGCAGATGTGCCAATTGCTTTTTTTCCTTTCTTTTCTTTCTTTCTTTCCTCCCTTTCTGTCTTCATTTTTCTTTTTCTTTTCTCTCTTTTTTTTTTTTCTTTTTTTTAATATTTGCCACACATTGCAGTACATTTTCTATCTCAACTTCTGGGGCTTGCAGCAGAGCGCGAAGGCAGGCTTTGTGCCTTGCCAAGCGCTCGGCTACCAAAGGAAGCCCCGGCCGGGCGGCTGGAAGCAGGAGGGGTGCACCCAGCCTCGGGACCCTTGCCCTTGCATCCACTTCTCCCTCCCAGCTACGGACAAAAGCAAGAGCCACCGCACAGGGAAAGTGATCACATTATCACCAACTTGACCTTCCGCAGAGAGGCCGGGATCAAACCCGAAGCCGAAAAAAAGAGAGGAATGGAGAGAGGGAAGAATGGGAAATATCCAAAAGACAGAGGGGGAGGTCGAGATCTGGAACGGGAGGGTGATTTATTTTGGGAGGGCGGTCGTTCCCTCCGTCCTCCCCGAGCCGCGCACCCCGCAGCCAAGGAGCGCATTCGAGGTGTGTTTAAGCCAGGGTTAAGCCCCGGGTTTCTCTGGCAGTGAAAGCATCCGCGCAGGGCTCACCTCCCTGTCCCTGTCCCCGGCCTTCCCTCCCGCGGAGCCCCCGGCTGCCGCTGCCCGGAGCGGCCCGACGGGGCGGGCGCGGAGCCGCAGCCCTTACCTGGAGCCCCTCGGGCGGGGGGTCGGGCCGTCTCTGCTCCGCCGGTCCCGGTGCGGCCGCTTCCCCCGTGGCGAGCAGGTCTGGAAGTCATTTCTACTTTCGGTTATCTAGCTTTATGATGGCTCCACAACACTCATACAGCTAGATAACCAAAGACAGAAACATCCCTCCGTCGGGGATGCCGGCCATCCGTCCGTCCATCCGTCCGTCCGCTCCAGGGTGCGGGCACGGCCGGGGCAGGGCGGCCGGGGGCTGCCACCGGGAACCACACAAACACAGAGAGAAAACGGGGAAGGGGAAACACAGAGAAAAAAAAAAGACGATAAATACGAGCGGAGAGGAAGAGCCGGGGCAGAGCCGCGGCACCGCCGGCTGCGGGGCGGGCTGCGGAGAGCCGGGCCGGGAGGTGCGGGGCTGAGCAGGGCCGTGCGGGGCTGAGCCGTGCCGAGCCGTGAGGAGCCGTGCCGTGCCGTGCCGTGCCAAGCCCGCCCCGGTACTGGCCGGGCGAGCGGCGCCCGCTCTCCCGCCCCACTGCCCA
>JASSUY010029432.1:0-51436 GCA_032466535.1 Forpus xanthops
CATGGCACCTCTCTTTGTGGGCTCCTCTATTACTTGCAGGAGGAAGTTGTCTTCCAGACAACCAAGAAACTTCCTGGGTTGCTTGTTCTGGGCCGTACCATCCCTCCAACAGATATCAGGGTGGTTGAATTTCCCCATGAGAGCGAGGGCCTGAGAGAGTGAGGCTGTTCCTATCTGTCTGGAGAGTGTTTCATCCACCATATTTTCTTGGTCAGGCAGTCTGTAACAGATCCCCACAATGATGTCTCCCATCACTGTTGTCCTTTTAACCCTGACCTGACCTTCCAGGACTTGGGTGGTGTGGTCAGAGCATTTGCCGGTGAAGACTGAGGCAAAGAAGTCATTAAGAACTTCAGCCTTCTCCAAATACAGGGTAGCCAGCTCTCCTGATAGGTTCTGAAGAGGGCCCACGTTGTCCCTAGTCTTTTATTTGCACTGTACCTGTAGAATCCTTTCCTGATACCATTCATATTTTTTTTCTTTTTTAAGTGATTATTTATACAGCATATGTGAACTTGAGAATTAATTAGTAGACTAATTGTAGAAGTAAAATTATAACAAAGTCTTAAAAGAGCTCCTTTAAGAAGACCGAACAGAGGCATCTTTTCCCTTTGATTTATGAAAGCAATTGAAATGCTCAGCAGTGTTATTCTTAATGCTTATATCTAATAAGCAATTAATTTAAGCTTATTTAAGAAAGTGCAGTAAGGAAAAACAAAAGGGTTGAGTTACCATTAAGAGAGCATGTGAAGATCAAGCATGGTGGATCAGAAATGAATCAGCAGTTTGCCACTGACAGGCAAATGTCTGATATAATCTACAGTTTTGGAACCTTTGGACCTGACATGATATAAATTATGTGATTATTGCTAGTACTGGATGAAAACCAAAGAAATTGCTTTTAAGAAAGCTCTTAAAAAATTGTGGGTTTGTTCCAATGAGGAAACAGAAAATGAAAAGTCTCCATTTTGTGTTGATAGAAGATGGATGCACTATGTCCCTTTTCCTCCTCCCCTTTGCACAGTCAGGTGCATTATGCTGGTTGGGACACCCGACTTCAGTGAAATCCTTACTCTGTGGAGTGGGTCTTGCTTTTCCCTGCTTTGCAAGCCTATGTTCTTGATATTTAGAGAAACATTCTTTGTGAAATTACAAATACAGGGATGCTTTCCAGTGAAGAATGTAAGAGTTCAAAAATTTCCTCTTAGCCTTAGTGTTTTGAGTCATGGGCTTTCTGTCCTAGCCCGTGTTGGTGTACTTGGTTGTGGTTTACATGAATCATGGATTTCACAGCCTTTTCCGAGTTCCTATCAGACAAATATCTGCATCAGGAAAAAAAAATGTCTCTTATATCCCTGCTGCACTTTGGGTGAAAGAAGCAGTTAGAAACCTTTCACAATTACTGAAGCAGGAGGGAGCATGGCTTTAACACATTTGATGGTCAGAGCTGGTCTGTTAGTATAAAACAGGCAAACACAAGTATGTTTTGGGATGGCATGCATTTCTAACATGAAATCCTAGAAAGGAAATAGAGCTAGGTTTTCCAAATAGATTCCAACAATATGTTTGACAAGTGATATTAAAAAATGAAAAAATGCATGTGTTTTTGGTAGGAGAAACGTCCGTATCATTCCTTAAAAAGGATGTCCAATGTAAGGGTCACCTTATTAGGGCAGGTGTGCTCTGTGCAGCAGTGTTCTCTGCATGCATTATACTTTTGCTGCTGTAAACTGACAGCTGAAATGTGACTGTAAGGACATCGTTCCAGTTCCAACCTGTCTGCTGTCTGTTGAGTGGTGGCATTTTCAAGCACATGAATAAGTCTCTGAGCAATGGCTGTTTTATTAGGGCATGTTTATAGGGCTGTTGCCTGTTGTGGCTTGTGTCAGAAGGGAGACAGCCTTTGTTTCAGTAAGCATCACATGCTCCTCTCTATTTTGCAAATATTTTTAAATTGGCTTTGCTAATCTTGCTTATGTCTTTAAGACTGATATGTCCTTTGAGTTATTTCTAATTGGCTGCTTTTTGTCTGCATCTTCTTGGTTCTGTTTTTCTCACAGTACACTTGGTGTATCAGAGTGCTCTAATAAATGAATTTTGTGGTAATATCCCATCTGTATGGCCAGCTGGCCTTTCCTGCATCACAAGGGCACTATATGGCTATTACTGAAGCAGTCCCCCTACTGACCTCTGTCAGACGTTGTCTTCAGGCTTTTTTTCAAAGACCATCATGAGTATTTGTTAGTAACACAGCCACAGCCTTATGCTGCAGGACCTGGGAGAAGTTCTTAGCTGCTGACTCCCCTCAGGATGTCTACACAAGTGTCACCTCAGCTTACATCTGCTCACTTCATGAACCTTTCCTCCTCTTCTCACTAGATCCTCAGGTCTAAAGACAAGGACAAAACATTCTGACCAGTCCCCTGGCTGGTCAGTGAGGTGCCAGGGGTGGGCAGGTATGACGACAGAGCTGCCTTGCAAATCTGGGACAACCTAGGCAGGGCAGAGCTCCCTCGGTGGCTGTGGGCATGGTCCTGGGGAAAGCACTACAAAACAAGATTTCTCCTTGGTTGCTTTTTGGTGCCAGGTACCTTGTTATCACTTGCAGTGGTAGTGGGTTCTCTCCCTGCTGAGCTGCTGCTCCAGAACTACAGTATATGTTTGTAAAACCTGGGACTGAAATGTGTGTTGAAGGTCTAAGATAGGCTCTTTCCTACAAAGAGATTATGTTCCTAGTGCACATAGCTGAAGATTTGGTTTGGGAACGAGTAACATGTAGGGCTTTCTTCTATAACCCCCTTCACTAATAACAGACCTGTTATGCTTTTACCACATACCACTCTCCCATTAAACTAAAAACACATGTACCAGTTCTGAGCGGTACAGTAGCAGTTAATAATAGTAATCCTGAGGGATATGGTGTTTTATGTGTAAGCTGCACAGTATATTTAGTTTTGTGGTTACTCCCTGCCTCAGTAGCGTCTACTATAACAAGAAAGTACAAGCGCGGGAGAACTTAAAGCAAGGCTTTGTGTAGTTCAGGTGATTATCACAGGAGTGAGAGAAAAAGCTCTGCATCTCTACCTCTGCCACCAATAGTTCAATAGATTTCAAGGAAGTTAAATAATAGTTCTTCCTCATTCCGTGCCTGAGAGTCACTCCTGAAGATTTTCAGGAAGTGCAATGTGATTTATACACCTTTTAGAAAGGGAAGCCCTGTTTTCTGATTTCAGACTGTAATTTCTGGGGAACAAATCATTTCTATTTTATGGGATATTGACAATGTCTCATTATTGGATGTTAAGTGGTTCAAAGAAGAAATTTTCATGGCCATGGTGTAACTTGATTTATGCCTGTCAGTATTAGAAAACTTATGACAAATTTAGGTTCTTTCCCTATTACTAATATTCTCATATTGCAGCATGGTGATAAGTCTACTGGCGTAAATCTGTGCAGAAAGAATTGTATTGCAGAGAGTAGCAAATGGGAGAAAATAGACAGGGACAAGAAGAAAAGCTTTCTACGAAGCAAGATGAGTCAAAATAAGATAGGAAATGCAGCATTAAACAGTAAAAATTCTGTCTGTTATCCTGTGGTTGTTAAGGCTGAACCTCCTGTCTTGTGTGCAGACTGTAACTGTACATCAAGCATTACTGATAGGTCTAGATATTTTCAAGAATAAGTGAAAACAAATTCACTGTCTTTAATTGCTGCTTTACAAATATCTGAGTACAAAGCAATAATAAAAATGCTGGTCAGGTAATGCAGCAATGAATATGGTATGTGGGATTTTTTGCAAATGACCTTTACGGCTTAAATTTTAATTTGAGACTCAGGAGCTGTTCTTTTTTAACAAGTTGTTTGTTTTGTTTTTTCTAATTAATTCTGGATTCTCACATCACTTACAGTGGCACAAATATGGAGGAATATACATGCCCTGGAGCATCTCTCTGCTTTGGTAGGCAGAGACACAGATTTACTGAATAAACTTTTTTTCCAATCTCAAAGTGGTTTTGATTGCAAAGTATTTTTACCCTTAGTTTTGGTCTTTGCATTCTTAACTGTGACTTGAGCTCCTTCAGCCTAAATTGCTGTGGTTATGCAAAGGCATCTGGAGGCACTGTAAGTGCCCTGCTCTATTCCAGTATGTGAAGTTTTATGTTTTCTTGACTGTCCCTGGAGCTGAGGCCTCTTCTCTGTTGCTTTCTGACAAAAACATGACAGTTAAAGGTGAGTTGGTGATGTGAAGACTTCCTGTAGCCCTACCAGACATCTGCATTTCTGAGAGGAAAGTTTTGGGTTCCTTTTCTCCCATCCTTTCTGGTTCATTTCCTTTAGTTATTTCTGCTGTCCTAAACCTGGTTTATTCCAGTTGGACATCAAAGTAATAAAGCAGAAATGAATCATCCACACATCAGATGAGATCAAGACATCTTACCATGAAGTTTTAATTGCCTTTTATGGAACACAAGGGAAATCTGAATAGATAAATGAGCTTTCTATGAAGATCTGTGATTAGTAAAACTGGCCATTCCCAGAAAATTATAAACCAGAGAAAACTTGCATTTTGACAATGAAAAAAAAGAAAATTATTTAACTGAAATTTAATTTTTTTGCATTATTTGGCTACATGCCAAATCATTTTAAGTGCTTCAGAATTGATCATATTTACAGCAGGAAGCAATAGTGAACACTCAAAAATGTTAACTTAAACTTCCATCTATTTCAGAAGCCAAAATACATGTTTAAAAAAAAAAAAAAAAAGGGAATCCCTTTTAGGGAGGTGTGATAAATCTGAATCCAGGTGCAGCCTGATTAAACAGGGATTTTAATAGAATTCCTATAACATGATAGGCTCTCACACACCTGAATCCTTTTCAGAGGTGGAGTATGAAATATCTAAGGAGCTTTCTCAAGGCCTTGCAGGAATGGTATGTTGAAGCAAGGAATGGAAAGTCAGTCTGGTACCATTATCACAACTGCATCAGCTGACACTGCTGTCTTTGAAGGCAGATTTCTTCCTGACCCTCTCCTGGAGTAAGCAGGTGATTCCAAGGATGTGACATGTCTAGATTTAATTCAGGTATCTCTAGCCAAACAGTGAACTGAAAAATAGGTAAGCTACCTGTGAGATCTTAGCAGTTTTCAGGGAAAATTGTATAGCTCCAGCTCCATACCTGGCACAAATTTTAAGGAAAGTTTTGCCTTATTAAGTATTCATAGGGAAAATTCATCCTTTAAAATACTGACTTTCTCACATTACACTGAAGGTAGCTTTGGAAAATGACTTCTGCTAGGTCATTTTCACACCTGAAAATCAAAGTTTAAATGATTTTTATTGGCCTCTTTGACTCTCTGCCTTTAGGAGCCACAGTTGACATTTTGTTGCTGATATATGGGTATGTACAACTGGTTGTCTGTCCAGCCATAACTTCATGAAGAATCCTTTACGATATGCTGGGTCATGTAAATACTTTTATCTGGAAACCTTGAATAGTTGCAATAATTGAAGAAGTCAGATGTCTTTCCAGGGCTCACTATAGAGCTACTTTAGGGAATACTTGTCTTTTGGGGAAGAAAGATTGTAAAATGTCTACAGTGGAGATGACAGACATTACTCATTCAGGCCTAAGGACGATGAGCAATGCTTATGCTGAAAATATATCTCACAGTCAACCTCTCCTTAGGTCATTATTCTTCCTGCCTGGAGCTACATCTTAGGCTTGTTTCTTTTCTCTGTGACCCTTGCCTGTACCCTTTTCCATACATGTTATCCACATGCAACCACTGTCCTTGTGCCGCTCCTGCCTTCTCTCCTCCTGTATCCTCTTTAGAGCCAGCATTTCAGAAAAAAAAGAAATACACAAACCATTTATTTATTCATTCATCCCTTTCCTACCTTCTTGTTTGCAAACTGAGCAGGAAGTTATTTGTGCCTGGTGACTCACCACCAGATTTTATGAGGGGATTATGCTGAACATTACTGATTCACACACTTTTAGCTTTGTCAGAGGTCAATGTCTTGGCAAGCATTCCCCTGTAAATACCATACAAGGACCATGCTGTTGATCTCAAGAGCTTTAAGGCAGTTCTGCCTTCCATGGTAGGTGCTGTGCTTCTTGTTCTTTTCTTGTTTAGAACAGTTGCCAACAGGAGGGCAACATGACAGTTTCCGTCTTTGTATCAAATAGAGACATTTCCTCAAATTCAGTTGGTGTGTAGGTATCTGCTGAACATCCTCCTCCCCTTAACCCTGAATTGTGAACTGATTTGTACTCTTATTAATTCAGAGAGCTGCTGAGATAACAGCTCAGGTAAAATCTGATTAGATAGTGTTCATGGCCTTTCACTTGTAACTTTCCTCCCTTTTTGCCACATAGTTGCTTCCTGTCCCTTTATAACTGTTCTGGCATTTTCTGTTGCCTTCCTTCAGAACGCTTATCATTAAGGTCCCTGTGTTTAAGGAGGTATCAGCTCTTTGCAATCAAGGAGATTGCTATGAATTGCAGAGGTTACAGAATCCCAGCTGGTGATTTGGCATTTACTTGTTTGTATGTCTGTAATGTTTTCTGCATATTTCTGAGCCACATATGCATGATAGAGCTGTAGTAGGCTGTGCATTCAGTAGCACACGGGGAGGTCTAAGAGGAAGTCCTGCAAGCAATAATGCAACTGCCTAATTAACTGTTTTCCTGAGTCATATCAATGACATAGTACTTAATCTCTTGCAGATTGACCCACTTACAGGTTGCACACAGGATCTTGAAAAGGAAAAGGTCAGTTGAATGCTTACCAACAGTGGAAAACAAATATCCCGTAGGGTTGTTACAAGTTTGAAGATGTTCTTCTTGGTATTGTAGTAGTTTTCAGATTTTAAAAATGTTAGAATGCTTATTTTGCTTTTAAAATGCTTTGAGAGCCTTAGAATGTTAAGATGGAAGAGCTGAAAGAAAATTTCCAGACATAAACTTTATACATGAATATATTCTTATTTTCTGACATGCTCTGAAATGTGTGTGTTCAAAAAGCCAGAAAAGCTGTTTCAAGTATGACAAAGAACTAAGGAAAGGAAAAGCATGAAAGGAACCTAAAACAAACAAACCATCCATGCATAAATTGTGCCTTGGAAGAAACAAATAGAATATGGTGAAGTTATTATATAGTTCATATTTTATATGAAATAAAATGTGTAAGCCTGTATTTCTTACTCAGAAGTCTTCAGCTTCACTTTGGTGGCCTATGCTCTGGTTTATAGAGGAAGATCTTAGCATCTTTGGGATAATCAAATGTTTTCAGGTCACTGGGCAAGAAAATCTTTAGTTTGGCTGGATGTACAAAGTGAACTTCAGCACAAATTCCACAAGATGAGACTAAAATCATACATTTACAATTGCTGTCTGTTAGAAGCTTTTGGAGAAACAAAGTTTGTTACAAAAATGGTTTGTTTTGCCTGGAAAGAGATGATTAGTAATGTTTGTTGACTTATTGCGGTCACCATCTAAAACAATTTGCTGTGATCAGGGTGTTTCAGGATCTGCTGGTTAACTTTGCTTGGAAGGCAAAGTCTGTATGTTTCAGATACTGCCCTGTCAGAAGTAACCAAGTACTGTTGCGATTACAGGTGTAGATAGTATTGATCTTTATTGATTTCATTGGGATATATTGAAACTAAACTACACATAGGTAATCAGCACTTCTCCATGTTGTCTTCACCTCCTTTTTCCTTTTCTTTCCTGCACAAGATGTCTTACCTGCAGAAGCCAGTGCCAGTGGTAACCTTAGGGTTGTTATAGTTTTTTATGTTACTTCCTCACCAATTTTGTTCAGGATTGTTGACCATGTCATTCATGGATGATTTGCTTTAAAAGGAAATGTCACGTTGTTTTAGGAAAGAATGCATAATCTTCAGCGCTGTCTCTCTATATATAATTGATATGTTGTTCAATTAAGTTGTTGGTGAAAATGAGAATTCTATCATGTTAATTTTTCTTCCATATAAGAAAATACGTTTTTTTGTTTTTGTTTTTGTTTTGTTTTTTGTAGTTACAACCAAATTACCCTTTCTGAGTTAGCAGTCATATTGCTTGGACTCATTTTACTCTATTTACCTGTGTTGTGGTTTAATCCCAGCCTGTCACTCAGAAACCACACAGGCGTTTACTCACTCCTCCCTTTTTCCTCCCCCCTCCTCCCAGAGGGACGGGGAAGAGAATCAAAAGAATGAAGTTCCCACAGGTTGAGATAAGAACAGTCCAGTAACTAAGGTACAACACAAACCACTACTGCTGCCATCAATAATAATAATTGCAAGGAAAATAACAAGGGAAGAAGATATAACCGCTTGCCACCTGCTGACCAGTACCCAGCCCAACCTGAGCAGTGATCTAGCCCTTCCGCGTAACTGCCCTCAGTTTATATAGTGGGCATGATGCTGTGGTATGGAATACCTCTTTGGTTAGTTTGGGTCGGGTGTCCTGTCTCTGCTTCCTCCCGGCTTCCCTTCCTCCCTGGCAGAGCATGAGGCTCTGAAAGTCCTTGGTCAGAGTAAACATTACTGAGCAGCAACTGAACTCATCGGTATTATCAGTGCTGTTCCCAGGCTGAAAGTCAAAAACACGGCACTGCATCAGCTATTAAGAAAGATTAAAATGACTGCTACTGCTCAACCCAGGACAGCCTGTCAGACACTTTCATCTGCCCAATTTTGCATTACAGATTTTACACTAAAATACTATCTACTGAAGGCATGATCACTACCAGGAAAGCCTGACCTTAAACTTATTTTACCATAATGCAATCTACATTTCCTCTCTGTCAATAGTTTTGTCACATTTGCGGTTTATGCCAATAGGATTTGAACTCAGTGCTGTGGCTTTACTGCTAGATATTGCATATTTTGATTGAAAGCTTGATGATATTTCTATTACTTTAAATGTCAGAAACTTGCTACTGAACTTGATTTTGATACCATAGCAATGGATATTCTATGAGTACCTAAGGGATTTATAGGAATTTCGGATGTATCCTTCAATTATTTACAGTGGGCATTAGGGTTAAACTTCATGCCTTTGTTCTGTATGATCTTGATCTTGTTCTTGTGTTATTGATGCACTATATGGAATGCAGTAGTCTTTGAAATCTGGATTTCCTGTAACTTACGTGACTTTTCTTTTTTTTGAAGCAAGTTGCAAAAGGGACTGGCACAAAGTACAAGAAACTGAAGAAACAGACGTGATATTCTGGAAAGAGCATTATTTTTCAATTAAGAAAAACAGCAATAGTAGCAAAATATTAATGAAGTACTAACGAAAATTAAACTCTTCAAAGGTATTTTTAATTATCAGATTTTTTTTAAAACTAGAATTCCACTTTTTCTAAAGGACAAAACCAACATAACATGAGTCTAAATGAAGAAAAAAAAATACCCCCAAACATGTCTCCTCATCTTCTCTTACAACTTGTTCGTCATAAACACACAAATCTATTTTGAGTGTGCGCAGAACTCCAACTAGCTTTTCAAAATCTTCTAATACTTTAAAAATGCTTAGAACTGATACAGCAATATGGTTAAGCATCATTTATGTGGAAGTGATGTCTCCTGAGCAAAAAACGTCTTGAACGAAATTTTTGAGTTTTAAAAATGAAAGACAAATAATTTTTTGCATGTAGTCTGATAAAAAAAGAGAGGGAGAGAGAATATATATATTGCATCTACTAAATGAAACAAAACAATTTCTAGTATTTTACAAGGGTAAAATAAGCATAATTACATAATTGCTTATTTTACAAGGGTAAAATAAGCATAATTACATAATTGCTCTTCTCTCCTCCTCCCCCTCTATACTTTTGGTACTGGTTCCAATACAGGATCAAAGTTTTGTACTCTTGTAGGATTTGTTCAGAACAAGATCCTGTTATTTTGTATAAAACACAAACATATAAAACGAAGCTCATGTGAAGTAGTATGAGGTAATTTTCATAGGGTGGAGGGATAAAGTTGTGACCACAGAATAGAATTGTGTCTTAATGAAAGCATCTTTCTTCGTAAATGTTCTCTTAAGTGTTTAATATGGGATTTTGAAATAGAATGTGGAAAAAGAACAGTAGCCTGTCTTTTAAACTGTCACCAGCCTTGAAATCACTGTCCTCTCGAGTTAATTGCTAAGTGACAGCGTTAGGCTCTTCTTCAGCAGTTGCCGATTGAAGTACAGAAGAAACAGTAGCATAGTATCAACGAATGCTTGTCACACAGCATAATGGTGCTTACCATTCAAACACAGTGTTAAAATAGTTTTCTTCACACACTGCCTGATCTCCTTGATGTAGATATAAATCTGTCAGCCTGTCAATATCAGGAGGAGCAAGGCTTTGCTGCTCTGCTCACAGGGATGTTTCTGATCATGTAGACCATGTGCTGCGGGTGAGGAAATATCATCAGCATTTGGGCTATGAATTCTGGGGGTTCTTCATAGGGTAAACTTACAATGACTAAAAAATTCTTTCTGGGTCTTTGAAAGCAGAAAAAAGTTCATTGGCATGGGTACCTGTGGCCCAGTCAGTTGAAATAGCAAAGTTTAATCCACTAAGAAGTGAAGAAATTATTTTATTTTGTACGGTATAAATATCGCTGTCTCTTATGCACAAGCTTTGTATGTGTTTCATCTACAGAAAAGATACAGGATAAAGAATAATTTCCGAGGAAGGTCTCTCAAGACTGAAAACTATGATTTCTCTTTCCATTTGCATTTGTAATTCCTATTCTGATGAAACAAGTATGGTTCTTCGGGCATCTACCTAAAATTTATGAAGCAATTATCCCTCCATTTATAGCATGTTCTTGCTTGCCTCTTGTAAGCTTGTTTTAATATCTGAAGGTTAGTCTTTAGGTCGTAGCCTTTACAGGCTTAGCATAAGCCTTTAATCTCTCTTTAATGATTTTTGTGTGTAACTTATTCTCATAATTACTACTAATAAAGCTACCACATAGCAAAGTACAGTACATCCTTTTAGTATCAGAATTCTTTATCTTATTTGTTTAAATCTTATTAGCAGAGAAAATACTGCCTATCTCTTCTCATTTCCCCCCAAAAGGACCTTCCTTTACACAATAATAGCATAGAGCAAGAGTAATGTAGAATAAGAATATTCACATTTGCCTAACAACATCTTGATGATTTTTTTATTTATTTTTTTGTTGTTGCCTGGGGTTAAGTTACAATAGGAATTATGTTTAAAACAATGATAAAAATAGGGCTTTAAACATTGGGGTTTGTCACCTATATTAAAATCAGTAATGTAAGTTGACTATCTGATATTTGTACAATATGTACTTATGCCTTAATAACAAAAAACATCTGCTGAACTAACTTGCTGAGTAGTTTAAAGAGCTGCTTATATTGTGAACTGATGGATATTCTGTTACCTCAAAGCCTTTTAAAATTTGTATGTCTTGTCCATAGTAGCAAAATTACTTTTTCCTTAGTGATTTTGCTGTAGTGTTTTGACAGAGAAATAAATGTAATGAAACTTTCTAACTCTTCCTATCACTTGTATTTTCCCTCCTGCTTTCAGAATACTACTTCCAGTACAGTTCTTCTAGCAATGCAAAGACAAATTGCTGACTCTGCCTTCAGTGTATCCATTATTTTTTTGATCCTTCAGAGGAAAAAACTTCAACAAATGGGCCAGCTGGCTCCCTTTGCCAAGTGTCAAGGAGTAATTTTCCTGGTTCCTGTATTTCTTGATTTGAGGTTCTAACCTTCCCTCTCCTCAAACTTGCTAGTGTAAATGGGAGGCCTGTGAATTGCTTAGAGCATCACTATCAACCTTCAGGGGAAAGCAGCCCTTCAAATGTTGAGTAACTCATTCATGTACAAGGTAGGTGAGGTACAGTACTGACACTTCCCAACTTCTTCCCAACCAGTTCTGTGAAGTGCAACTTTTTTATTTTCCTTCTTGCAGTATTTATTGGGGATGTGTGTTGAGGAGTCAGAATTTCACACTTGTATCTGTAGAAGAAAACACTGAGCAAGATCTGGGGCCCAAAGGAAATCTGTAGAGCAAACATACATGAGCATAAGGGAATTGCAACTAATGAACACTAGACAAACATACAACATCAAAAGTTGCCAGGTGAAGACAACCAATGCAGCTAAAGCAAGAACCATGAATGGAGAATGGAGAGACAGTTGGACAGTTTTATTTATAAGGTTATGATTAGGATCAATTTCTGTGATGCATAATGGTCAATTACTGACCACTTAAATTACTTTATGTAGCGTGTCTTCATCCTATAATCCATGGACTCTGAAATAGCTGTTTTCTTTCCCTTACTTCTTAAGTTTTATCTTTTCTCCCAAGAAACAAAGAATGTTTTCATATTTTGTAATCCTAATCAGTGTGTATAGTGGGTATTTGTTGCACAAAGCTAGGTGTCCTACATACCAGTGAAGAGGATGAATGACACAGTGATGTTAAAACCAACCTCATTTCTCCCTAGGCAGGTTTTATTACAATGTAGTTAGTATAGGTGGTATTTTTTCCACAAGTAGTTATATGGTTGGAATATTTAGTGGTTTCTTGTTAATTCATACCAGTTCATTAAAAGATTAGTTCTGGATGCACGTGCTAAGCAGAAATGTGGTGCTGCTGGTAAGTTAACCTAGGGAACCATGTTCTGCTCTCCAGTACCACAGAATCCTGGATAAGGATTCTTTTCTGGATAATGTAATTTTCTTTTGTTATTGGGGTGGGGTTTTCTTTGTGTTGGTTTGGTTTGGGGTATTTTTTTTTTTTAATTAACTGTTATTGCTAGAAAGCAGTATACTCAAAGAATGATGCCCAAACCATCAGTTCTGACTTTGTTCATACATCAGACAGGCAGAAGGTGATAAAATAACTACAAACAATGTTGTTTTTTTTTTTTTTCTGCTGTGTAGCACAACAGGATGCCCAGGAGCTGATGTAGTTTCCTAAAATACTATTTGGTTTATAGAATATGAAGGTATAAATACTTGCCTTGACAAGGAGTATCAGTGACTGTTCACAGAATTTGGTGAGAAGCGGTATTTTTGCATGTGGCTTCTCCTTTTTTTACTGATAATGGCAAAAATATTCTAGTGAGTCAGCCATTTTCTGCAAGGTGAAAAAGAAATATAAAGCTTCTTCTGTAGTGCAAAAAGAGGAAATAAGTCATTGACAGGGTTGAGTACAGTTCTTCATGATGTCCGTTGGTCAAGAATCTGTTAGACTGTATACTGCCATGAAAGTTAGTTTTGCGTCATAGAAAGGACATGCACCAGCAGTCTTGGAGAACAAAGGTCACATTTTCATTATAAATTTGCACAGAACAGAGCTCTCACAAGAAAGGCATGAGCCTTATTTCTTCACCTGATGTCCTGCTAATGGAGAAATTGAATGACAAAGGGAGTTTGTGGACTGATTTAGGAGAAAAGTCTTTTTGAAATTACGCAGCATTTTAAATTGTACTCAGATGATATTAAATGCATACCATGCATATAAGAAGTGATATTCAGAACCTGCTGATATAAACTGACATGTTGATTCCTCTCTCCTGTTCCCTTACAGCAGCAAAATGAGTATTTTTCCCACAAAGGACTTAATAAAAGGTCCAGATAAATATCACATAGCATAGTGAGTCTTCATGTGTGTCTGAAGTAGCCTAAATGAAGACTGTGGTTTGAATGGGAAATTAAGAGCAATATGTTCATCCAAATACTTCTAAAAATAGTCAGAAGAAATAGATACCACTAGTGCCTATGTGGAGTCCTACCTAAATTTCAAAACTGAGACTGTTCATCATTAATTCATTACTCAAATTTTTATTTTAAAATTACAGTAGTCATAAATAACTTCATAAAAATCACAGCACCGAAGTATTGAGGCAAATATTTTAAATTCATTGAAAACATTGCATGAGGATGTAGTAAAGCGAGAGATGCTTATGGAGGGAAAAAAAGCAAAGAAAGATGGAAGTGTAAATTATATTTAAGTTCCAATTACTCCAAGCAGTATTTCCAATTACTCAAAGATCACAGGTAAACAATCCTTCTTTCCTGGGACTGAAAACCTATTGCTTGAAAAAACTAGTATCAGCCAATTCTTTGTGAAAATTTAGATTGCTTTTTTTATTTGAGCAGTGTATGCTGCCAGATGCATTTTTGATTAACTGTGCTCTTAATGCAGCTTTTTTTTTTATTTTTTTTACTTTTTATTTTCGGAAAAGAGTCTTTCAATGGAAAATCTCATTCTTTGGCCTCTGAGTAATGCATTTATTTATTTATTTATTTATTGCTGTAAACATAAGCTAAATTCGTTACACTTTGAAAATAGGTTAGTGGGTGGTAGAGTTTGTATAAGGACCAGTACCCATTAGACATTGTGGTTATGAGGTCTCACTGTTAAAACAAACTTGTGGGTTTCAAGTAATAGTATGCTCCTCCATACTTTTTAAATATTGCATATTCAAAACATTATCAGAGTTTGCTTAAAACAACACTTGCAGTAGTTGCCAGGGTCAGCATGTTCAGTCATTTGGAGATGATCCAGTTTTTTTTGTTATAAGGGGATAAAAGCATTCAGTTTCTCTTCCTGCAGTAAACAATTAATATATTGTTATTCTTCATTGTGTTATAATAATAATTAGCATTTGGCATGTCATTGATGTAAATGTTAGCATAACCAAACCTAATGAGAGGATTTAATTTAAATAAAGAATAATGTATGAATAACAATTTGTGAATAGTCAATGATTTAAAACAAGCTGTGCGTTGAGTGTTTTATAATCAAGGCTCTTTAGCACTTTTATGCATTTACACAGTGTGTCTGTCCTGGTTTGCAGTGTGTAGCGGGCAGCAGTTTGGTTTTTTGCATTTTCTTTTACATTATGCCAGGTAGTAATCGTGGGTTTGGCCAATTTGAAACCCAGAAAGGACGAGAATCAAGAGAATCATTTAGAATTAGAGGTTACAGGTACACAAAATACTCTCCTCTGTAATATGCCTTGAGTGAAAATTGATGTGTCCAACAAATAAACACATACCAATACTAAATATGTATTTTGGCTCAGGGGGACGCATGCAGAGTAGGAGAGGTGGTCACTTGCAGGTGGGGATCCCTGGGACAGGTTTGGATGACTGTAAAGGGTGTGTGAATGACTCAGGAATGTTGTCTGCACAAGCTGAGCTATTTGCAAGGAGCTATTTGAGATTAGCCTTTCATTGATTGTGAAATAGACACAAAATACCTATGGTTTCTAATTAGTTTTCAGTGCAGGTTTCTTGTTAGGAAAAGAGCCCTTTGCCTTTATTGAACTGACCACTTAAATTTTAGTAGAGAACAATGACTGCAAACTACTCTTGTCAATAGTGTTCACTTCCTTCAAAGCAAGTTTTCTAATTAATTAAATCAATTGCAAATTCATACTCTATCTGGATACTTATGTAGCTGCATTGGACAGTCATATAAATGCCCTTATTTAGAAAGGTTTCTGTGGAGATGGAAGAAACACACATACTATCTACAACTGTCTCCACATGTCTGAGGCATGAATCCAGGAAAAAATCTCTATTTCATTCTCGGAGACCATCTGAGTATTTTTGTATTCTACTAACCTTAGTACTTCGACTCTCAGTGCAGGCTGCCCTTTGTGCTGGAGGTGATAACTGGTGCCAGACCTTGTAATTGTGTTGGGCACTGCTCACCTTGCAGTGCCTGGCAGCAGGGATGTGCCAAACCTATATAATGCTTATGCACAGGGACTGCTGTTTTTCATGTAGCTGTATGTGTGACTAATTTCAGCCAGATATTTTGTGTCCAACGAAGTCACAAATAAACTCGTACTGTCTGCCTGTGCCATTTAAGTGCTGGGAACAGATCAAGACCCTGGCTAGAATGAGATTTTTAGTTGATTGCATTTCAGGTGTTTTATAACTTTCACTGATATTTAGTAGGGTCCTTAAAAAGCCTCAATATTGTGAATAATACATCATTGGGTTTGTGTGTACTAAAAAAGAAGAAATACAGCATTAATCCGTGCAAGGTTTATTTTTCTTTGTATTGTTAAAGTATTTGAAAACATAGAAGTCTTTTTATGGCTTTGGTTTTATGGACAGTCAAAATACCAAGGAATGCCAAATCTTGTATTGTTTTGGCTCTGCAGATGTCTGCTTGAAGGATTAAGGCTGTCAGCAGAATGTGTAAACACCATTTCTAGCATTTTAAGTTGGTCGCTGAAGCATCTTTAAGAGCAGCTTGGGAGCCTAGTCCTGCAAGACAAAGCTCTCAATCGTGTGATTAAATGATGGTCAGGGGCTTCTGTAAAATGTTTTAGTAACTTTGCAGTTCACAGCAGTAAGTCACTTCGCTTGTATTTAAGATTCAGTGATTGATCATGTGTCTGTAACTAGTCCATGGACATACAAAATCAAGTTTACTTTAACTGCGAGTTTACCTCAGATTAAGAAAGGGTCATTTCTTAAACAAGGGCGTAGTTATTCAGAAATTGTATTGTCACTGTGTTCTGCTTAAAGTTGCTGATTTTTCTGAATAAAGCCTGATCATACATAAAATTAGGTAATTCTGCCCTTGCCCTTTGAAACAGCATTGGAAAATGAATACAGAAAAGTGTTTAGAAGAACATGCACATCAGAAGCTACTGTATGTGAATAGAATGCCTTTTCCTAAGCATATTTGGTTTGACTTTCATGTAGGTCTCCGCCATTCTAAAAGTATTCTCATATTTTGGACAATGAAGAATTTATTTCCCTTGTACAGTGAATCTACTGTCCATCTAGTTTTCACAAATTTGCATATTACTTGGCTGAGCCTGTAATACAACATTCTTTTTTTTTTTGAGAAGAAAGGCAGAACAGAAAGGTGAAATATTTGGATGGATCATGTGGCTGCCCTTAAGCTACTAACAGAATTTAGATGTAGGGGTGGGGAAGAAAAGCATGATGCAGGCAAAAATAATTTGTGCAAAATAGTCAAAAGTTACATTAATTTTCCTAAGCTTTTCTCATTTAAGATGAAAAGAATATTCCTTTTTAAGATCTGAACAGTTCTATGGAAAATATACAACCCAGTTCAGACAGATCATTGAAATTTCATTCTGTTTCTGAAAATCGTGGTTTGGAAACACTTTTAAAATGTTCAGTGTAAAAGGAATCACATTTTCACTTTAGTGTTGACTTTATTTTAATCTATGATTTGACTTTAAATAAAGCTGTCATAAAAATAGCTTCTTTTAAGAGGAAATCTTTAAATCTGAAACTTTTGAAATGGGATGCTACAAGGGTGGTAGAATGCCCTCATCCATTTTTGCTTTGAGAAAAAAAAACAAGCAAACCAACCAACCAAAACTCCTTAAATAAACCCACATTTGTCAAATTTTCAGTTTGAGACAGAGTGTAAGTTGCTGCCCCTTATTGGAATTTGGAGGAATGATGAAAGAATGATTCTGTAATAATTTTAAAAAAAAAACCCAACTCTATTTTTATTCAGTGGCTAAAGATGAATTTAAGCACAAATTTTACCTCAGTGCTATGCAGCTGCTTGACCTGGAGCCTGCCTCTCTTCTGTCCGTCATCTGGGTCTGAAAATTAGACTTTGGGAGTAGATCCTGATGAGCTTTGTATGTATCACTCTGATCTTTGTGTTCAGTGAAATAGAAACAAGGAATTAATAGGAATATGTTGCTGTTGACAGGGCAATGAGTATTCCTTGTTCTCGATGCACTTCTAACCCAAGTTAAGTAGTGTACCTTTTCTTAGAGGTGTTGGTGTTATTACCCACCCACCGACTTGTGTGCTGCACGCATACATGCTGCGCTGTTCCCCATCAACCAGCTTTGTACCTAATTTTGGAGTGTGGATTTTATGCTTTGGTGGAAATTACACTGTTAAGTTCTGCATTTAAGAAAAAATAAAAAAAAAAAAAAAGGAAAATAAAAGAGAGCTTGAAAACTTTTTGAGTAAAATGCTGATGGATAAGACTGTTAAAGGGGTAAAGGATCTGGATGCTGAAAAGTCAGCTGAAAGCCAAAAACCCTGCAAAATATCTGCAAATTAAGTATCTGAGCAAGATACATTGCAGTGGTGGTGGAAGAAGCTTTTGCTGAATGGAGGTGGTGTGTAACAGGGTATTTTCTGTGGTTTTGTCTTTTTAAAAGTATGCTTTAAACAGCAGTCAAACTGTATTTTAAATAGGGAACACTCAGTTTTCACTATTTCAGTGTCTGATCATCTCTTATGTGTTTTGTTGTTTTTAAGATCTTGATGGTTATGGCCAAATCTTTCATCAGCATATTGTATAATGGGCTACCCATTGGATGATTTACAGTCATCTGAAACATGATATATACTTCTCTTCCTTGTCCATGGTAAGTTTTGTGCCTTTGCATATCTATTAAATACTGACTTCAGAGAAGGGACTACAAATTTGTAGTGACCTGAGTTGGATGTTCTCATTGTTTTCATATGTTAATTTACTGAATAAATTAAAAAGCAGTTCTTTGTCTTAAAATGCTTGAGGATGTTTTAAAACTTAAAAAAAAAAAAAAAAAAACACCCAAAAATCCTTTTTTTTTTAATTATTTTATAGCTGTGCAAACATCCTGATACATAGCTTGAAATGTTATCTTTTCTTTCATCTTGAAAGCATCTTTACCTCCATGTGGAGTATCTTAGTACAAAATAGATTCCAGCCGAATGTTCTTTTTCGTATGACACATACCATAATGCATTCAGGAACAAAATAACTATAACTGTTACAAATATAATTCAAAATACAGGGAAAAATAAATTAGTGAAAATATTTAGAGGAAAGTTTTTAGTTTTATTTTTGCATTGCTTCTGTGTTTTGTGCCTGCAGTTAATCTGATTATAGTATCTGTGAACACTGTTAAGTATTGTATAAACAATAACATTAAAAGCAAGGCTCCTCATAATATAACTGAGCTATCACTTCTGATTTACAGTGTCCAGACACACAATAATGAGATCCAAAGCACTGGTTCATTTGGCTAAACGCATTGACAAACCAAATTTGGATATGAAAATGTTCCACTGACTGCTCTTTAACACAACAGAAATAGCAGCCCAGTCTCCTGTCCAAATATCAGGTTAAGCATTTGATGTTAAAATCCCCAGTGTCTTGATCTTCTCCTTAAGTATTTTGATATGGCTCTTCTGTCAAAGTTTGGGAATGGTGCTGTATTTCCTAGAATAGTTGCTTAGCCATAGTTGAAGTCTGTATGTGTTTGTTACCTTAAGTCTGTGGCTAGGGTTCAAGTTAAAAAAGTAGAGAACTGCAAGCATTGAGAAGTGGCAAATTAATGGCATTAGTCAAAGCCATCCTTCTGACATGCTGAAGTACTATAATGAAGTAAGACAGAGGCAATACGATTTCCAGAGGTGTGTTTGCACTTGATAATGGAAAAGATGTGTCTAAATATTCCATATAAACCAATGGAGATATTTTACCACGACAACTGGTTACTGTTATTTTTGGTGGAAGTAGGTAATTACACAGTGAAATGGACAGACGTATAACGTATCTTTTTTGTCTTTTGGAGGGCATCTTCTGCATCTCTGTGTTACCAATTTCAGCTGACTGTGCACTTCAAATGGTACATCTCCCAGGTGTTAACCATACAAGTTTGAAAGCAGGGAGCCAATTAAATAGCAAAGAAAACATCACCTCACTTGTTTCCACTGGCAAATTACTGGGGGGAGAGGAGGGAAAGAGGTAAAGATATTGTTTGGGTTATCTAGCACCTGTTAATTCGTTGAGACAGTTCCCTGGGTATTCATTGAGTTCTGTGTTGTTCCCTAACCACGCTTTTTATTTGCTGAATTTGCAAATTTGCTTCAAAAACTTGACTTTGTCTTCTCTTCCTTATCATCAGTGTGCCATACATTTTTGAGCCTGTTTTTGCATCCTGAATGTTCACTGATTCATGATGAAATAAGGGCTTTGTAACAGGTCTGGTGAAAGAATTAACTTCTTGAAAGAGAGAATAGGTTGTCTATCACACATGTATAAACACTGAAGGATTTTATCTCCTTTTCCAGAGGTCTGCTGCACCACATTTTATGGCAATTATTTTCTGTGTCCACCAGCATAAGAACAGAATCCAGTCCACAGTGTTTCCCTTGTGGCCAAACTGGAAAAAAAAAAAAAAAAAAACAAACTGTGATGATGTCTTAAATTGTTTAAGAAATGCCACTCTGTGTTGCCCTGATTTAAAACAAGCAAACAAAAAAAATCCAAACCAAAAAACCCTCCCAAAAATACCCAACAGCAACACCAACCCACACTGCTTGCTTTGGCAGTCTTATTTGTAAGATTTATTCCTCTTTGCAATCAAACTCTTCAAGAAAAGAGCACGTGTGTGTGATAGGGCACCTTTATCCCCTTCTCACTATGGTATGCACTTAGAAATCATGTAGACTTTCAAAAGCCCAGTGAGTTACCCCACTGCTTTTTTCTAACCAGATGAAAGCTAAGGTGGACATTAGGGGTAAACTGAATGTCACCACTCGTGATGTGAAACCTAGAGGATTGTCTACCTTTGTTTTTCAACAAAGATTCTATATGTTTAGAATCTGTAAAATGATGATAATTGTTCTAGTTTGTTCCTAAATCCTATACTCCATTACCTAGACCAGGGAAGCCTACTATAGAGGGATATGTTAATGCGATGAATTAAGCTTTTAGAGGAGGTGGTGGGATGTAGGAAGAACTTACGTATTCCAGCTGATACAAACTTCGTCAGTTTTTTGTGGCTGGCATACGAACAACAACAGTGATAAAAAGTATAAAACCTAAACTGTTTTATGTATGTTGAGAAACTTCATATGGTACTCTAATACTAAAGGATTCTTTTAAAGATACTGAATATGCAAAGTCAGCACACGATGGCAAACAACAAACAGTAGAAGCCAGGTGTGGTCTAAGAGACATTTATGACAATTAAAAAGAGAATATATAAAACATTAAAGGTCATGACATCTACAAACAAGATAAGTGGTTCAGACTGTATGTTAAGTTATAACTCTCAGTACAGAATTGTATCAATTTACTTGGAATGTACACTGAAAATAAATATAGGAAGTTCAGTAAAAAGCTGTAGCAGGTATCCCAAAGTCCTTATACTTAACAGCTGTGTTTTCTGAGTGATTGAAGTAATTTAACTTGAAGTAAGAATATCAGTGACTGCTAGGTTAGTGTTACAGTTCTCTTACCTGACTAAAAAAAATCCCACACAAACAAAGTCAACAGGAAGAAAACATTGAGGAAGTCTAGCCCTGGACCTCACTTTCTCAGCTGAAAACAACCTGTCAAAAACTGTGTACTGAAACCTCCTATACCAACACTAAGTAATGAATTTGTGTTTTGGGTGGTTCCGCCTCTGAACTCTTGGTTCAGGCTGTGATAATACCTCCTTGCAGTTTACAGTGTTGTAACTGAAGAGCTTCATTTTAACTATAAAGCATCATTAATAAGTATTAAAAAAAAAAATCAGGTTTTGTTATTTCTATTGCTTTCTCCTTATTGTGGAAATTCAGGATTCTCTAGACAGCCACTGGTTTTGCTTAGAGCCTTGGTTCATCAGAGCTCATATAGATGCATTCAGTGAATCTGCGTCCATCTTGCCATGCCACTGGCTAGCTGGGCTGTCTGAACGCTTCACAGGCTTCTTGTGGGTGACGGAATAAATGGCCTAGCAGGTACACTAAGAGAATCAGAACGAAGTATGCATTATTTATGGAAGTAATCACAGTCCTACTGAGATGTATCCTGAACCAGATTGCCTGCAGCTAATGAACAGAAACAAAGGAAACTGTTAGTGTTTGTCGTGAAAATTTCTGGTTTGGATGAATTTAAACTAGGTTTCTAATACTGCCTTCGTACATGCAAATAAAATAAGAACTCTCCTTTGCCCTTTTACTCACATTTCTGCACTCTTCTATGTACTTTATTTTGTGGCCAATACTGTGATCCAGAAGGACTGCACTATGTCAAAAATCTTTAATAAATTATGCCCCAGAAGCTTCAAAAGCTACAGAGAAAGTAGCCTCAAAGTCAGGTATTGGTTGATAGAAGTCTGAGTAGCCTGAGAGACATTACTGCTTATGTGCTGTATACTAATGATTTTCTATTAGTAGGGAATCTTGACTAATGATTCTCTATCAGCGTGTCCTGATTGATGTACCAGTCAATGCCTCAGTGCGTCATTTTATTTCCTCTCAAACAGCATCCTTCCAATCTGAGTGTGGTAGGATTTGGCTTTAAATGAACAGCTACAAACAGTTTCTTTATCTGAATGGAGACAGGAAAGTATTTTCACTTCCTATATGTTTGAATTGGTGCATAGTTTTATTCTGAATTCATAAATTATTTGTGCCAAGTGACTAACTGTGGGCTCTTTACATTTTTTTAAGAATAGTAAATGCTTGGAATGAGAAGAGGCTCTGTCGTAATGCTATTGCTGTGTTTAAATACTATACTCTTTAACTCCACCAGGCTTTTAAAGAAAGCACTGGGTTTAAAGCTCCAGCAAACTTACTTAAAAATATATTCAACAAATTAATATTTAATTTTTTAGCCTTTCTACTGTGCTGCCATAAAAAAACAATGGCAGCCGTTTTCTACAAAAGAGCAACTTTATTATGGTAAAAAAAAATCAAGAACCACATCCAAATACCAGTAAACTGATTATTTGGATCTATCCTTAGGATATAAATCTAGGCTGTTTTTGCTCGTTAGCAATTAGCAATATAAGAATATACTGTAATTACTTCAAATCAGTTTGGGTTTTATGATTTTCCTGCTATAAAGTTTCCAATGGAAGACCAAGGTGCAGTACAGAACTTTCCAAACCCGTTTTCAGTTTGGTAGAGGAAGATCCTGGAAAGTTAGAAGGGTTTAAATGGTGTGTAATGTAGGAGCGTCTTATCAGTGATCAGCTGCCTTTGGTGCCTGAGTAGTCGCAACTTCTTCCTTTAAAGTTAAACCCTGTTGAGCTACAAGAAATAAGTGCAACTGCTTCAGTCAGATCTTTTTAAATGGAGAGGACTTGACTTTGGATGATCTGTAATTGAGTTGATTTTACCCATTTGTGTTCTCACACTGGCATGCTCACAGCACTGAAATATTATGTCCAGGTGATCTGGCCAGCATCGCTTCTGTGCAAGCCTGGAGGCCAGGAGATGTCAACACTTGTGTCCTCACCACTTCTCTTGGATTCTACTTGGCTGGTGGCAACAGATGAGTTTTGGGAAAGCTGATGTAGGTCCCAAAGTTTGCTATATTTTGATCATTCACTTCAGAATTTTGCTTACGGCAGTCTTGGTAAGCGTTAAGAACATCTGCTACCAGTGTTCTCCTTTCATGTGTCTCTGGGTAGCTAGGCTGGCAGGAGGAGGCATGTGGCAACACTGCATCGGACATTGCCTCTCCTGCCTGCTTACACTTCTGACCTGCAGCAGCCTGGTTTGCAGTGTAATTAATTACACAGTTTTATTTCTGGATACCTAGCTTGAGGAAAATATTCTACATGCTTATTATGAAAACTGAAGACCTTAAAGTTAGGTAGGACTAATCACCCAAAAATGTTCCTAGAAAGTGTAGAAAATGAAACTTTGTATCTTTTTAAGAATAGTTAAATATATCCATCTCCTGTTTGTTGGACATTGAGTGCTGGAGTCGGTTGATGCTTATTGTATCCCTGAGAAGCTAGAATTTGGTAACTCCCAGAGTTTCTCACAGAAAAGATTCAATAGGGACTTCTGACATAATGATAATAATTGAAAAGTATGCTGCTTAGAGTAATTAGTGTTCTTTTTTTCTCTTTGTTCTTTCATAGTTAGCAGGAAAATTCCTCTCTTAATGCTTATTATTTTGGAGCTTTTGGAGGTTTATGTTACATAAATATATATATTGGAACTAGGTTTTTATACAAGCATAATTCTGGAGTAATTAAGGTATTTAAAAGCTATGTGGCCCCAACTGTGAGGGAGGAATGCAAGCTGTTTAACACCTTCCCTCCCCTCCCCTCCTCCCCCCCCCCCCCAGCCTCTCCTGCAAATAATCTAAATAATTAGAATATGCATGAGTATATACAAAACCCAGGGACACAATGGCTGTAAAAGGGCTTCTCCCACTCCAGGCAGGACCATCACCCACACTGATGATGGCAGTCACAGCTCTGCCCTTGCCAGGCCTGGATGCCCATCCCCTTGCTCCCTACTCATGCTGGGGGTTATTCTGTGTCACAACTCCCCCTTGCACCTGGTGAATGTTATGAATAAAAAGGTCTTTCCAGATAGAGACTCTGCCATTAGCCATTTCAGCATTCCCCCTAATTTACCCTCAGTTGTGTATTTGACAGTGGGACTTCTTTGACAACCAGCAAGTCACTGATGAAACCATTGAACAATATAGGCAGCTGAAAATTACCTTTGCTATGAGATATTAATTTTTTTATTTTAGATTATTTTCAACATACCAATTTCATTACATAATTTACATAATATCATTAGGACAGCTGCCAAATTAAGCATAATCATTTTAAGACTCATTCAAAAAGTAGCTTCACAAAACACAGTGCAGAAAATATTTAAGAATCACTGTAAGACTTCCAAGTGATCAAATGCTTACAATACCTCCTCTAACTTTGATTATTCTTATAGCCTGCATCAGCAATAGAAGAAATGGGAGAGTGAGGAAACTGGTATAAAAGGCATGCTACAGAAAAGCAATTTACATAACTCAAGGAAACAAAATCTTGGCTTTTGAAAGGACTAATGAAGTATTTGAGAAAGAGAAGAAGGAGATTCATAAGTTTAATTCATGCTGTTACAGCAGGCATCTACAGTTCAGTTCTGCATTCATTGCTTTTAGATGAGTTCTATATTAAATCTGACTGAATGTATTCAGAAATCTAGATAAGATTTTTTTTTTTCCTTTTACTGTTGTAAATAAAGCCATGTAGATGTTGGCAGTTTGTTAACTTGGATAGAACTCACTGAGATGAAAATCAGTGCAGGCTTTTACAGGGAGATCAGGGATGCTTTTTGACAGAATACTGTTTGTAGACTGTTCATCTTTTCAGACTATCTGGTTACACTGAAATAGTACTGGATACCCTTTTTTACCGGAAAATTAACAAAATTGGAAAAAGCCGACATAAAATCCTCTGAACTTTATGGAGTATCTTATGCAGAGTTGATTTTGACAAAAGCAACTTAATCCTTAATACTTTTCTGTTATAGTTTTAATGTCTGTTTTTCGTAAAAACATGTAACACTTCCTCTTGTCTTTCATGTCATTTTATTCCCCTTTCTATTATACTGTTTTCTACAGCTTTATATAATCATGTCTTCTGACAGCATTTTATGTCAATTAAATGCATTTTGCAGTGTCTTGTAGCAAGTAATCCGGCCTTTAAATTTTGTAAGCATTTCTCTTGGCAATTTTTTTCTGCTAAATTATATTCTCAACTGCTGCAGTGCATAGATTTTGTATCAAAAGTAGTTGTTGCCTATGCTAATATTAAGGAAATAATTTAGGTACATGAAAATGCTGATTGTCAGTAATTGATGCCACTGGCTTAGTGAGACATAGTATGAATTATTCTAAGAATTAATATGCTGTTATATCCCAGTGTTAATTTGCTTTATGTTCTTAACTGATGTAGTTTTTCATGTGTAGTGTGTATGTATATTGACAGGCACATATGTAAAAAAGTGAAAGAATAGTTTAAATTATACAGACTTTAAAAAAAAAATAGTTGTTTGGAGGGAAAGGATCATTCTCTTACAATAGATGAGCAAACTTGGAAACTAATTTCTTTCCTTTAAAATAAAACTTTTTCTTTCTTTTTCTTTTTTTTTTAACTGGATGCTTTATCTGTGTTCTGAATCCATTACTTCGAATATTTTGCTCCGCAGATCTTTATAATAAAGGTAGGATTCATCTGGTGTTTCTCAGTTGTCAGTTGGGGTGAGGCAAGCTACTCCAGAAGGCATTTTCTCTCTTACATCTATCTTAGATACTTAGAAGGGGATATATTACCCTCTGGAGTTGGCTGTGCATTCAATATTGTTATTTCCTATTTTAAAAGCAGGACAAGATAAGCCTGAAGAGCTCAGTGCTTCCTCTAGTTCTTATTATTTTGTTGGAGCTATAGCAATTGCATCTCTGGAGCCACTGCACTTGTTCAAGTGGATTCTACCTTTCAAGCACAAAAAGGCACTCTCAAAATGATAGAAAATTTCAGGCAGAATATGTAGTACTTCACCGCTGTTACGTAGTACAGTAAAAAGGAAAAAAATGTCTCAGGTTTACTAGTACTTAATCCAAATTGGTGGTGCTCTTCAGATCTTTTATTTGCTTGATGGTTTGTCACAGAAATAACACACCACAATGGATTCTACCTGCTGCCTTTTTACATTTAAGCAGAATGTTAAATTTATTAAAGCTAGGAGTTTTTTTCCAGCAAGAAGATCAGGAGAAGCGAGTTTTTTTGAAGTATTTTCTTTCTCTGTGTTACTGGGAAAAGTAACGTTTATTAATAATATTTAAGTAGTTTGTGCAATATAATTTCTCTTATTGAATCTTACTACCTCTTTTCTAGAAAATCTTAATCTATATTGTTGTTTTATTGGATTTTCTTTATTATCCTGTTTTGGAAAAGCTCAGACTGCTTGTTGCCTTTCATGTTGCCTATATTAACTGAACTAATAAAAATCTTTGCCTCTGTTAAATTCTTTTGCCTTATGTAATATCAACTACGAAAATACAGTGATGCTTCAATGTAGCTTAAAACCAGAGTCTTGCCTGGTTTTATTCAAATTTGCTTTTATCCAAATACTTTTAATTCTAGTGTCTTTGCCATATCCTCTTTAGGAAGACAGGACATGGAAAAGCAACATGAGTTTGGCATGTTTACTCATTTGTAGTTTTCTATGGATTAGACAGTCTTCATTTCCTCGATTAAGTGAAATGCTCCGTTAAATGGTCAGCATTTTACCAGAACAGTGTGAGCATTTTAGTGGTGTTGAAATTATTTTCCATTGGAGAATATATAGATTTATTCAGGACTTAATATTTACAGTCTGAGTTTCATCTTCAGCCAAGAGAAGTTAATGGCTTGACTCTGCATTATACCAGACCTTCTTGTCTAGTTCTAGTTAATCAACGCCATGCTTAAACCTGAAACCTTTTGGATAAGAAATAACAGGAAGGTTTCAATCATTTGTGCTGATAAAAGAAAATGTGCCATTTGGGGTTATCCTGACCAGATTTCAGCTTGTATAACATCTTGCATAATAACCTTCTTACTACATTTTGATTATATAGTCTGCCATTGTTTAATTCTCCCTCTAAGCTGTTTTGTTGCTTGGCTCAGTTGAACAGCTGCTACGTTCCCTCCTCCAGGTGGCTTTGCTTCAAATGCCTGGAAAAGAGTGATTCTTCTTAGAAATAGGTAGCGCCACTGTAAAATGTAAGAAGTGCATTTAAAGTATCTTATAATCTGTTTCTTCCGGTTGTAATGCCTGTTGATACTTTCTTTGGCTTTACTGAATTAGAAGGAGATAGCATTTTTCATGTTCAGAAAATCATTTAATTGCTTTATAGGCTGCCCAGCTACATACCTATCAAAGAGTAGCTGAAGGCTTTAGAGGGTTTGTGGGTGTGATTATAGAGGAAGGAAGGGAAGGATCTGCCTCAAACTGATGAATCCTTTGGGAATTGAGGCATCAAACAACCTTTCCAAAAAAAGCCTGAAGCAACACATTAGCATCTATAGCAGGTGATGCCAGTGAGTCTGAAAAGCTCAGGTTGAATGAATGCAGATGTTGGTGTTAGAAAATCAGGTCTCTAAAGAGTGGCGCTAGTTACTCTCAATGGATTGTTCTTGCCAAAAGAAAGTTAGAAATACTTTCAATTGCAGTGCAACTCAACTTTGTGTTGACTCCAAGCAAGGTCATAAAACAGTTTTGCATATGATTAGTTCTGAACGTGAGTCAGTTATGAAGAAGAAATACTCTCAGATTTCTCTCCTTTGGAAAACTGACATTCTTGAGCTGATTCAAGCACAAACTCAACATATTTGTTCAAAGTCTATTTTTATTTCTTTTTAAATCAGAAGAACAAGAGCATAACTAAGGAAAAAGAATTCACAAGTTTTTGTCTTTGTTTTTTTTTTTTTGTGAGAAGTTTGCCAGTTCTGTCTTGTGCACTATAAGGAAGAGCAGATCTTTCAAATAATGCACACCTTGGAATGCATCTGGAGGGCACTATTTAAATCTTTTTCAAGTACTAACACTGTGAATCAGCAAGATGTGTTATTCTTCAAGAAATGTAAATAATAAAAAAATGTTCTTGCAAGAATTAGGAACTTCCTGTCCTTTTTGATTGGGTGTAGTCTAGTTGGACAACAGAAACAGATCCTTTGGCCATTTTTAAAAAGATGTGGCTTTGGGAAGGGATAAATCCATTTCTGTGTTTAGAATAGACATGATGACTCCATGTGGGGCAGTGTAGTCCAGTGTTCCCAGCCTTTTGTGGATAACACAGAGAAAAAGGAGGAGTTTGTAACAGTGATGCTATCCAAGGGAGTGCTGCATGCATCCTTTGTCATTATGTAGGTCTGCAATCCTGAGCCATTTACAAGATAAGAGCCAATTCAGCTGTTCTTGAAGAGTCGTTGTTATTTCAGAGGATAAATAGCAGTAGCATATTATTATTGCTTCACTGAGTATTACGAGACTGCTAACATTGACTTCCCCTCTATTTGGTTAAAGAAAGCTATAAACCTTGCTTGTAAACTGTGTTTTTTACACAGCTGCTTTTATACCACATTTCTGTGAGCCATATCATTGTTGACTGAGGTTTTGATTATGTTTGACTTTGATTTTTGCTCTCAGTGCTCTGTAAATTTTGAATTGAATTCATGATTATAAGGTGTCTGATTACTGATAAGCTCCTAAGTATTTGAAAAACTAAAATAAAGCTGTTTGCCTCTCCTCTTCCTTTCCTTATATTAGTTGTGTAGGAGAACAAAGTCAAAGCAAGACACTAATATTCATGTGCAAATAAACTTGTCATAAGCTGGTTATGCTGTTGCTAAAAATGCTTGAACTTATCAAAGGGATGTAATACAATGCACTTAAACTGCCTGGGTTAAGTCTGTACTGAATTACTGGTATAATTGTATGCTTTTCAAAATTGATGAACAATTAGTTTTTTAAATGCTTTTATTAATCCTTAAGGTTTCAGTTTCCTGATGTGATAGGTGAAAAAAGAACAAAGTAGAGAAATGCTTTTGTGACAGCATGATTTGCCATCCCAGCCAGGAACAGTACTGAACCATCAGACTTGAGAAGGGCATGTTCCATGCTAAAGCTGAATGTGTTCTCTTTTTCTCTTCTCCTTGTCTAATCCCAGGCAGCATAGCTGTCACTAAATTCCAGCAATATTTTGCATATCCCCATGAGCTCTTAGGAACTGGGAGATTCCTGGAAGCTTTTGAAAACTGAAAACAGAGCTTTTTGTAAGTTTCACAAACTCACGTTAATGTTTTTTAGCATCCCAAAATAAGGTTAAATGATGTGAATATTTACCCCCCCGAATCCATGTTGCTTTTCCAAGAAATTAATTTTTTAAATATTGTTGTTCCCAAAATGGAATTTTCTGTAACATAAATTAAAAAAAGTAAATTGTCACCTTTCTCCTCCACCACCCCCCATTTAATATGGGTAGGGATTCCAGTGTAACTAACCCATTGCCCATGATTAACTGTTACAATGTGGGTCTTCTTGTGCCACCAGTTTATGTGAGGAATTGCATTAAGCATAAGAAGCAAGAGCTTCAAAATTCCTCTACTGATCAAATGAATTTTGCTCCCAAATATATGATCATATGTTGATTGCAAGCTACTTCATTTCTGCAGACATCATACTCCCCTGACACAGCTGAGAGGAGGGTGATTGCTGTGCAGTGGCACAAGCTCATTAGGAAAAGCCTGTCTGCTTTAGAGGGTCTCAAGGTGGAGGAAAATGGGAAGTATGAACATTCAGGGAAACAAAAGGCAAGGATAAAGCAAAGCTGGGCATCTTGAAACTGCGGTTGCACGGCAGTAGCTGACATTGAGGTTTCAAAGGGAGGCGCCGTAGCACAGTATCGTTTTATGACTTTAGGACTTGCTAGGTTCAGATGTGAAACTGCAGTTAAGAAAACTATTTACAAGTTAGAGAGGCAGACTTTTCCAGGAGTTACTTCACTTCTGTCATATCCACAGAAAGCTTGTCAGACCTCATTTGCAGTCTTTTAAATTTACACAGACCCCTGAGGTCTGGGGAAAACATGTGTCTTGTGGCTTACTCGGATGAGTGATAATCTAGCATTATGTCTATTCTCACTGCAGTTGTGGGGCTTGTCCTCTACGTAGGGACTGTATGGATAAATTAAAATTCAGAAGCCAGGAAAAAAGGTTCAAGACATCTGTGACATGGAGGAAAAGAATGGCAAGTCAGTTTAGTAGCTAATTCTGTGTGCTCTTATACCTGTTGGAGGTATAAACGACATAGAGTAGAAATGAGGAATAAATAGAGTGGGGTGGAGGGGCACTGGAATGAGAAAAAGCATGTATGTAGTTTGGAAGTCAGACAGTTTCTCCTGTTCAAGGCTTTCTGCTATTTGCCTCTCAGGGTGGGGATGCTTCTTTGGAAACCTCATCCTTAGAAAGTAGGACAAGCAGGTTCTGTCACTGTGCTGTTTTGTTTGTGAGGGAAAGGGCAAAATTAAACTAATTTGCTAGCAGTGCCTGAGAACTGTTGACATCTGCACTTTGGAGTGCAGGTGACAGTAAGTGGTGTGTTAGGGTTCAAGTTAAATGAGCAGTATTAATTAGCTGAGCTATCGGTTTATTGTTTTTCCTGCTGTGAGTCTTTCCTACACGCATCTTGTTGGTTATACAAAACACCATCAAAGTAGTTAACTCTACTGCCTGTATCGCTGTTTTTACAATCGACTTCAAATGATCAGAGTGCTCTGATTAGCTCTGGTTAATTTGGCCCGGTTGCTTTTGTCAACTTTTTTTTTTTTTTGCTTCAATGTGGAGATTTTATCATTCAGCTTAATTCAGAAAGTAAAAAGGATGTGGAGGTAATATTGACTGATACAAGTGTGATTTTCAGGACTTAAACAGAGGAGAAACTGGCAGTGTATAGAACTTATAATCTGTAAATTCATCAAATTTAGATTGAGTGGAATGTGGAGATAGTTTTGAATTTTGAGGTTATTCAGCTCTTTAGTAAAAGTCTGTAAATATGTTCCTTAGGTATTGGTTTATGAGCCATGTCTAGTCTCATCTAAAATAATGGTCTTTTTAGTAGGGTCAGGAGAGCAGTTGTTAACCTTAGTAAAGTAAGGTGTGTAGGACTGTCTTGGTCAGTTTAAAGTCAGTTTGGATGTAACCTTTATTTCTGGAAATGGACTGTTTTCATATTGCTTGTAAAAGCAATTGCAGCAATGTATAGTGGATGGTATGGTACAATATAGCATCTGTCATTTGCTTCTGTCTGCATGTGCTGAAATCTCTGCCTGTTCCAGTGCTAGCAAAACAAAAGCTACTGGTTTCAGTATGCATCACCTGTGATGCTGCCATGGTTGGTTGTCTTTCCTTTTCTTTGGAGGCTGGAATCAACTGTCTGCTCATGTGCCTGCCCAAACTCTGACCCCAGGCTGCAGTGGCAGCTGTGTCATTTTTCAGGATGGAAAGCCAGTCCTGAACTGTGCAGTGCCAGTGTAGCTTAATGCAGCGTTCCAACAAAAGAAGTTAAATGGTGCCTTGAAGGCATGACTTGTAACCTGGCTTTCTGCTTCAGGTGCCTGGGCTATGTTTTCCAGGGGATGGCAGGTGCAGTGCAGAGAGGACATTGTCCAGACTTAGCAGTGCTCTGCAGTGTGGCTTCTGTCCCGCTGTTTGCCAGCAGCACCTGATTTCTTGTGTCTCTTGCTTCTTAGTTCATTCAGAACCCTGCCTTGTCCAGTGGTAACAGTGAAATAGTTACTTCAAGTATTCTTTGTAAGTTCTGATTGGGCTTGGGTTTGTTTTGTATTTAGCAATTTACTGAAATAATAATTAAATTGATGTCCAAATGAGATTTACAATGGGCTTCAATACAAGTAGAAATATACACTGACCTTTGTTTTCTTTTTTTTTTTTTTATTTTTTTTTATTGACCTCATCAGTAGTTACTTAGCTCTGCAGGAGGGCATGAATAAGCCCTGATGGCTTGGATAAATCTCTGCTTTATCTGTCTCTGCTTTTATACGAGCCTTTTCAGTCACTACTGCACTTGTTCCTTCTTGCCTGTGGAAGAGATTGCCAGATGTTTTTTCTTCCCCTATTTACTGATTGATTTATTTATAAATTCAAAACTGTCTATTGCTTTGTTTGCTGCCACCAGTTGCTTTTCAGACTGATTGGGCTTTTATTGAGGTTCTGGTGCTGTTTCAGAGTTGGATTTTTTCTGTTTTGTTTTTCTTTCCTTGTCATTATTATTCTTGAAAGAGAATAATGGAGACCAGCCCTCATTAAACAAAAGAGTAATTTTTACACAAGACCAAATGTTATAAACTACGTTACAAATGTACAGGAGTTAGAAGGGAAACTCTTAATCATTAGGGCAGTTGAGCTATGCAGTGGCTCTGAAATGTAATTTTTATAAATGTATTAAAAGGATGATATGACCCATTGCTACTAAGCACCTCAGTATCTGAAGCTCGCCTCATTGCACGTAGAATTAGTGGTTCATGGGCAGGCTTTTAGAAGCCTAACTGTTTTAGTATTTCTCGGAGCCCAGTAAGACATGGTGGCATAGCAACATAGCAGGACTGATTCATTGACAGATAAATCTAATCATGCCTGAAGAATGTTGTTCTTTATCCATATGGGATCCCCCTTAAAACAAACAAATTCAAGAAGAACTTCCCAGCTGCAGCTCTTTTACAGAGCAGCTCCTGGTAGCAGGAAAAGCAGAACAGATAGCCTGATACCCTGAACTCAGTCTTTTTTTACAGGCTGTCAGGGCTCAGTAATCTAATCTGTTGTGTTGATGGTAACTGACAGTGTTAAGCACCGCAGGCCAAAAAGGAAGTTACAAGCAAAGGTCTTGCAGCACTGGGGAAGTAGATTGAAATCATCCTTCTGAATGGTGTGCATCTCAACTGCTGGTGTCACAGAAATGGCTGGGAATGTTTCAGCGTCTGAAAATACGTTCCAAGAGCCTTAGCACACACAAAAAAAAAAAAAAAACCAAAAAAAAAACAAACCCAGATCTAGAAGTCAAAAGGCAAGATGTTAAAATACATTTAAAAATGTATTTTCTTAATGCTTTGAATCACTGTTGCATCTGACAAAAACCTTTATGGGGTAGACAAGTATCCCCTTTCTGCTTTTGCCTTCCCTTTCCTGTGCAGACAATTCCCCTTATCCTGAGCTAATCCTGCACTTAATCATGAAGCTGAATGCAGTAATGAAATTGCTCTTTGTCTTCTTATTTTTTGGCTGTGCCCTGTGTTTAAGTCCTCTCCTTCTCCCCCCACCCCAGTTACTTTCTCAGATTTTGGAAAATGTAAAACTCATTTTTAACTCAAAATCTCTGTTTTCCCACTTGAAGACTTGTCAGCTTTCTGAACTATAGCCACTCCTACAGCAGTGGCAAAAGATAATTCCTCTGTAGCATGACACTGCCAATTGAATGCAATCCATAGAGGCATTAACTAATTTACTCATTAGTTTTTGTTTCATCCTGAAGGGGCACAAACGAATTATTCCCCCTGCCTTTGCTGTGTTTTCTCACATCTGGAGACTACTTACGTGCCCTGAAGTTAGGTTATGGCAGCTCTTTCTTTCCCTGCAGGTTAGGCATTGCAGAGCTTACCCTCAGTAAATTTGTGAACAGCACCAAGTTGGGTGGGAGCATTAATAGGAAGGCTCTACAGAGGAATTTGGATAGGCTGGATCGATGGACTGTGGCCAGCTGCATAAGGTTCAACATGGCAAAGTGCCAGGTCCTACACTTGAGTCACAATAACCCCATACAACTGTACAGGCTTGGGGAAAAATGTCTGGAAAGCTCTTGGCAGAAAAGGACCTGGGAGTGTGTCCTGGTTTCTGCTAAACAACAACAGGGTGTTGGTCAGCAGCTGGCTAAATATGAGCCAGCAGTGTGCCCAGGCCAATAGCATCCTGGCTTGTATTAGAAATGGTGTGGCCAGCATGGTGAGGGAAATGATTGTCCCCCTCTGCTTGGCACTTGTGAGGCCACACTTCAAATACTATGTTCAGTTTTGGGCCTCTCACTATAGGAAAGCTATTGAGATGCTGGAGTGTGTCTAAAGAAGAGCAACAAAGGTAGCAAAGGGTCTAGAGCACAAGTGTTATGTCAACTGGAGTTGTTTCATCTGGAGAAAATGAGGCTCAAAGGAGACCATATTGCTCTCTGCAGCTGCCTTAAGAAGGTTGTTGTGAGGCTGGTGTTGATGTCTTCTCCCAAGTAACAAGTGGTAGGACAAGAGAAAAAGGCCTCAAGTTACACCAGGGAGGTTTAGGTTTGATGTCAGGAAAAATTTCTTCGCCAAAAATGTTGTCAGACGTTGGAACACGCTGCCCAGGGAAGTGATTGAGTCACCATCCCTGGAGGCATTTAAAAGACATGTAGATGTGGCACTGAGGGACACAGTTTAGTGCTGGACTTGGCAGTGCTAGGTTTACAGTTGGACTTGATGATCTTAAAGTTCTTTTCCAACCAAAATGATTCTATGTTTCCGTGATTGTTCCTCCTTTGCCACATCTCAGTATGTTGTGCCTGACCTTCCCAGGTAGGTGGGACAGATGCTGTGTCCCAAGGACTAGAATGAAGTGCCACCAGGAGCTGCTTCTCAGGGTCCTGCCCTGGCCTTTCCTTTCAGCTGCAGTACTTTGGGCCCTACTGTGCAGATCCAAGAGGTCTGTGCAACCTGTGGCTCAGTGCATGTTGTTTGACCATTTTGTCAAGGAGCCCAAAGCCATGAACAAAGTTGCTTAACCAGTTTCTCACCAGACATGGTAAAAAAAGTGAGGATTTTGATAGGGAAAAAGGGGGGTTATTGTGTGCACCAGCAACTGAAACCAGCAAAAGCCTTTCTAATTAGACTTTTCCTTCTTTTTTAAAATACTTTTTGCTTTTTTAATACAATGGTATTGAAGAAGCCAAGGAGCTCTCAGCCTCAGTGGTAGAAGCATTGCAGTTTCAAGAACAGTATGTTGTTGATCTGTTAGCTTAAAGTTCCTATTCTCTGAAGTTTTAAAATGTCATTGACACAATGATTTGCTATACATATGCCAGCACTGCTTTACAGAGCTGTGACATGCATTATAAATTATTTCTTGAAGCAAGGGTGTTATTTGCTATCTCATCTCTTTAGGCTGATAACCAGTGCAGAGGTCGTCACTCAAGATACAGATTGCACTATGTAACAAAATCATTTAAATTGTTTCAGATGTATTTGAGCAAGAGATATAAAATAACTTTAATTTGTGATCTTAAAATTAAAATCATATTTGTTTTCAAATAAAATTGGTGCGTTATGGAAGGTCTACTTATCAGAATATCTGATCATAATAATAGCATACAATAATGCTTTCATTTTTCTCATCTGAAAAGTGAATTAATATTTAGGCATGCAAGTAAAAGTGGTCTTGATCTCTTCTTTTTTTTTTTTTTTTTATTTTAATCCTATCCTAGAAACATTGAGTCTACAGAAATTTTATGTATTCTGCAAATGCAACTCTCTTTTTTTTTTTTTGTCTGCAGCTTGACACAGTGTAATTTTAACGCTGAAATGTTAATAGCATTTTGGGGGGGATAATTCATACAGTTCTGTTGCTTATGTCACTGTCAAAAACGAAAGAAATTTGCCAGACCTGGGTAGTTGTTGAAAGGCAGTTTAAGCTTGAGCAACTTTGTGAAGGGTGCCCATGTCTTTCATGGTGCAGAATGCTGCCCATCGGACGAAAAGAGAACATGCTTCAGGTTTCAGTTTCTTTCTTACTGTTTGGTTTTGATGGCAATGGATGGTATTGCTCAACTTTCCTTTGAATGCTCACGGTACTTCGTATGAAATAATTTTCTCATGCTTGGCCCATTTAGGAGCATGTGTGAGTCATGAGCGAACTGAGAGACCTCTCTGACCCTATTAATGGGCTGTAGAACAACTTGTCTACTAGGATAGATTTACCTGACCCAATGAAATAATTGTGTTAGTTTTAAATTGAGCTTTGCTCATGGTGTTAATACAGCTTCAAGTTTTCAGGGCATAATCTGGCTCTCCATACTGTGACTTTCTCTCTGAATTTCAGTGGAACTGCTCATGTGTTTAAAATAAAACATGTGCTTAAGTGCTCTGGTGGCTGGGGGCCAGAGCACTCAATATGTTGTAGGGCTGAGCCCTAAGTGCATGCTGCTTTAATGTATAGTCTTCTCTAGCCCAGGATAAATCAGGATTAACTCAAATAGGAAGAGTCATAGTACTGTGAAGATTTGGAAAAATACATTGCTGTGTAGAGCTCAGGCTGCTACCAAATACAAGTGCAAAAGAATCAATGCCCGAGATGTAATGATTTTTAAGGTGTTGTCAAATCAGGTGCTTTTTGTGGCTAATGAATTTGTCAGTTGATTTTCTCATCTTTGTGTTTGAGCTTTTTCCTGCAGTTGAACACTGGACTTGATTTTTCATATCTTGAAGATGGCATCAACTTAACCTTCTTTCCCATTATAAGGGCTTTAAACACCTTCACACTAATACTGAATAAATGGAATTTGTTGTTTAAGCTGCAGAGAGAGTACGTTACTGATACTGGGGAAACAGAGGGAGGCAGGTAGGATATCTTCATTCTTTGTCTTTGATTCTCAGACCACAGAGGCATTCCAATGTCCTTAGCAGCAAAACTGGTTTTTTTTTCCCATGGTCATAGTGACATAAAGTGTGATATAGTTCAGGCATGCATATGACGAGTTTTCAACGTGCAATTTTATGTATATTCTATTCTTCTATCACCTTTTTTTGGTTGGAAGCTAATTAAAAAACGTCCTTTTAATTTCTTTTTTAGTGACTTTCATTAAATAAAAACCTGTATTATTTTGCTTGGATAACATACCAAGACGCAGAAGGGCGGTGTTAATTAGTATATGGTTAATTTTTCTTTACTGATCACTGAACTCATGGTGGCTGGTTCTGTTGTCTCATTGTCTGGTCTACTCTTGTTCTGCTTTTATTTTTCTCTCTCTCTTTTTTTTTTTTTTACCTAAATTGCTATATAGTGTACTGAAGAGCCTTTTCTGAACTGCTGCTTTCCAGAGGATATTCTTTCCCTTATGCCTGCCAGTGCTGGCCTGTTTCAAATCTGACTGGGCTGAGTAAGTTAGCTCCAGTACTGGAAAATCTTGGGGAGAACATTTAAAATGGCTCCTCAAGGCAAATTCAGGAGTTGTGTTTACTGAGTCAGTAAAACATGGAGAAGGGGCAGGTGGCTTTCTAGTCTCCTAAGAGGAATCTCTTGTTTTGATGACAGAGTGTGAATTTATGGGTGTAGGACAAAAATAAAATGGGGTGTATGGAGCTAGTAAAGCTTAAAAATATGGAACACTTAATGTATAAACAAAGAACTCAAAGTGGAGCAGGCCTGAGTTTGAGTTGAAGAATGCCACATGGAAGAGAGTCATAGCTGAATGTCTGGAGTTTTGCAGATTTTGTCCAATCAAACAAACCAAAGAAGTAATCCTGCAGTCTCAACTATCATGATGGAGAGAGATAAATAATACTAAAAATATGCTAACAATTCAGAGTGATTGCAATGGGTTCTCTGTATAAGAATCACAGCTAGTTTTTTGTTCTGTATATGGGGCTATTTTCCCCTCTTCCGTAATTACAGTTCAGTTCTCAAGTGGACTTCCATACAGTCAAACATCTTGGTTTCTTAAACTTGCCTTGGTTACTGTGGCTGATAGATTGCCCTGCAGGGTGGTGCTGCTGCTGTTGAGCCTAGTGTGAAGTGGCTCAGCACTGTTTATTCCTGTACCTATTGCAGTTGGTTATTTCCAAGCAAGTTTAATTGTGCGTTTCTAGTCAAAACATATGCTGGCATCTGCTAGAGTGCAGAGTGCTTATGGTGAATGAAAATAAGCGGAGAGTACAGTTTACCTCTTTTCTTTTTGTAGGTAGTGAAATAAGAACTGTTAAGCCACGTTTTGGGTTTTTTTCTGTATCCTCTTCAATATTTTGTGCTTGTCAGTCATACCTATTTCTCCACAGTAATTCTGAAGCCAGTCAATGTGCTTTTTTCTTCCTTTTTCCGCAGGGATTAAATCCCTTCTTTCTACAATGCTTTTTTTTTTTTTTTTATTATTATTTTTTAATTTTTTACAGATTTCATTAAAATAACCCAAAAAACAAATAAGAAATTGTCACACACAAGAACTCCAGTGATCTTGTGAGAAAACTTTTATTGTAGAGTGCCAATAAAAAAAGATGAAGAAAAACGGTATAAAATTTAAAATAGGTGAAAGGCCCCAAAAGGTATTTATTGGATGTTATGCTGCTTGATGGATGCATGTGACTTCCATGCTTGCCAAAATCTACTAGGTTAGGCAGTAACAGAGGAACACATTCCTATGTCTAGGGAGGCCTTTCTGTATGCTACCCTAACAATATTTAAATAGTCCTTAGAAGATACTATATTGAGTTGGTATTGAAATGTGCAGAAATTAAAAAGAGCTAATATTGTTATGCTCAGATCTTTGCACTTTGCAGAGAAAGATAAAAAAAGCATCAAAGACTACTTTAAGATGGAAAGGACCTCTGGAGGTACCACCTTCTGCTCTCTGCTCAAATCAGGGCTAACTTCATTCACAGTTTGACTAGGTTGTGTTCTGAGCATTGGTCACTAAGGTTTTGAAAATATCCAGTGAAGGGACCTCCCATCCTCCCTGATATCTGGCATAGACTCTGCTCAGCCTCATGGTCCCAACATTGTAGTAGATGAAATAAGTGGGTCTCTTCCTTCTCTGGTAGCAGGTATTGTTTTGATGAAAATCTGGAAGAACTATACTGCTACCTTGCTAAAAAGCACTGCTCACTTTTTTTCCATTATAAATTGTGTTACATGACGTCTTTCAAGATTGCAATATAATATGACTGCATAGAGCTTTGTTATGTCTTCAGTAGTAGCATGTTGCTGAGTGGGAAATCAAAGCCAATTGTCAAAAAGTGCTCTGTCTCACAAGCCATTGTAGCTCCACTGTAGTACTGTGGTACTAAAATACTTTCTCTACAAGATGTTTCCAGGATATGTGGTACTGCAGTACTGGTGATTTGAAAAGTCAATATTTATTGTTGCTAAAGGATGTGTTGTTGAGAAAGAGCAAGCTGATGTTTGTGAATATAAGTAAGCCTACAAAAGACTGATTAGGAGGATTGCCAATTGCCTTCTTTTTATGGAGCATAATGACAGGCTTAAGATGTGTTTTCCACTGAACTCCCTCTGAAGGAGCTCAGCAACCACAGAATAATGATGTCAGAAAACAGTTTGTGTTTCTGCACGATTAGTACATATCACTTTTGTCTCTTCTGAATTTGCTTTAAAATCCTTCTAAGTCCTTCCATTGCTCTGTATATGCCTCAACCCTCATTCTGTCAAATTGTAGGGAATGATGCTTGTGAAAGCATCTTGCTGAATCATCTGGAGCATCTCTGGGGTTCTTCTGTCTACAGCATGGGAGTGTGCTGGGCCCAGGGAGGATGGGGCTGATGGCAGGGAAAGGCTAGTCCCATGAGGAGATGAGGACTGCCTCCAGGGGATGTTTATCCTTGGTGACCACTGGGTAAAGCCTCTAGTCATGTAGGGGCAGATTATTATACTGTGTGGCCACTTAAATGCATGGTCATTTAAGTGGCCTGCCCTTGAAAGATAGCTCAGAAGCTGCTCATGACTCAGTGCTTTGGGAAGATACTTGTTTTCCTCTTCCCAGGAAGTTGCATTGTGAACTATCTCCTGCACTTAGATTTATTCTGAAGCTGTATGAGCAAGCTTTCCTTTGATAGTCACCCATCCAGGGCAGTTGTAGTAGCATGACTTCATACTGAACATTATGAAGTTACAAATTACAGAAATTTGTAAGGGGGCTTCGTTGTTCCTCTGCATCAGAGCACTTGAGGAGGTTACAGTCTTTGTATGGCCAGTGATGGCTATAAGCCTGCTGCTTTTTCCTTATGATGATTCTGGGTGGTTGATAACCTCCAGAGGGAGAAGAGGTTTGGGTATGGGACATGAGAGGGAAATCTTGTTTAAGGTTTGGAGTGATAACTAGAGATGCGATTGTGAGGAGATAACCTCTGTGAATTTTTAGAGTGACCAAATGCAAACCTTTGAGGCAGTGACTGTATTTGGTCAAGTCCCTGTGCTGTGGTTATATTACAGATCTTTAAGTTTTCTCTTTTTTTTAATAAAATAGCACTGAAGTCTAAACCACAGGTAAACCCAACAACCAAAAAAAAATAAAAGCTGAACAAAAAGCAAAACCAAACTCTATAATATTGTTCCAGGCAGCACAAAAGGGGCAGATAACATTAAGTTGTGGCATTCAAAGTTTGCTTTGTTTTCTGCAGGCTTCTGGGGTTTTATATCTTTTATTGCTATTTCTCTATGAGACTAATAGGCATAAATTTTAACAGCAATGTGTCAGCAGCTTGTTCTGATTTCTGTATACTGTGTCCTCTATAAGGGGGGGGGGGCATGTAACTTTAAGAATCTGTGTAATATTTCTCTTAATAAATCAGTTAAAAATCTCTAATACAGAGAGAGATCTCTAATAACAGGTAGAGAGTAACAGCATCTGGAATTAAACTGTTTTATCATTTCATATGTTAGCTGTAATTGTTCACAAATTGCTACATATTGCAAAGAATAAGTACTGATGAAGTGGTGCATGCTTCTAAAGCCTTTCTGTGGCATTCTATCCTTAATGTGAATCTTGCAGTCTGTAGCTGGAATCAGGACAATATATTGCCTGTGACTAAGCGTTATGGAAACTTTCAGACTTGCTTGAGATCAAAGAATCCAAAGCTTTTAACTCTCTGTGTTGCTGTCGCCTTACAGACAAACGTATACATTTACATTACATAGAGCTGAGCTCATACATCACTCTTAAACGAGGTACTGAGCAGTAACTTAGGCATCCAGCACAAAAATGTCCTAATTCCTTAGTGAAGGATAGCTTGGAAATGGAGAACCGGTGCAGCTGGGATCTGGAAGTTGGCATAGCAGGACTCCAGTCGTCCTCCTGAACTTTCATTTTGTGTTGAGCAATTCAGAAAATGGCTCAGGTCTCTTTCAGTGCAGAAGATTACAGCAGAGAGGTTGTATAGGAAACACTGAAGACCTAGGAACTAATTACAGGAGCATTTCTGCAGTCTTTTCTGGAAAAACTGAAGTGCCCGTATACTTAGCTACAACTGAAAAGGAGTGAGGAGGAAGGAATATTCAGTTCACTGAGACTCCTACAGGTGAAAAATCCCTGTCCTTGCATACCGATTTGGATGTATAACAACATTCCATAACAATAATTCTCAAAAGAAAAACCTGAGGAACTTAGTAGGCCATTTCTACTGTAGAGTGGGAGAAACTGTGAGATGAAAAATTGCCATCCCAGGACAGAGAGGAAGTCTGGTAGAAACCCTAGCCTAAGATTCATCCTACATCCTACCCTGAGATGCATAGGGCCAGCCAAGATCGGCAGTCCAGCCATGAGCACCTTGTTGCTGGGACACTGCAGCCCTGGGGTGCCCACTCTCACTCTCCCCAGAGCCCCTGGGATGCCTTCCCTCAGGAGCATGCACGGCTGCTTGGTGCGGTGTATTGAAGGTACCCAGGAGAGAGCAAGAGAGCTGCAACAAATGAAGGCAGACGCAGAGGGAACACTGGAGCCAGCTCTTCACTTTCTTGTAGCAAAAAACAGCAACTGCTTGGCCCTCCTTCCTCTGAAGAGTTGGGCTGACAGGAACAAATGATGCTCCCTCACATCTGTTTCTCATCCCTCACCTCTGCTACAGTTGTCTTCATCAGTCAAAGGTAATCTTGCAAACCACATGCTTAAAAACATCAAAAGCAAATTTTATCTTTTAACTCTTGTTCAGTCTCCCTGCTTTAGTTTTTCTTTATATGAGAAAGCAAATAGTCTCTTCAGTGCCAGTTTCTCTTTTCCTTCTCAGTTTTGTTTATGTCTATGTGTGTAACATTTCTTCCAAGCCAAGCTCTGATCTTCAGCAGGCTTTCTCTGGCATCCCAGAGTTGAAAAGTGTGTGCCAGGCAGCCCAGCACAGTCTCTCTCAGGAGCAACTGCCTTTGAAAAGGGGCAGTGGCATTTCTCCTATAGCCTGTGTATCCATTCTAACACCTCTTCCACCCTGAGGCCTTTACCTTTCCTGTCATTGAGGTCATTAATTGATTTCTGGTGACTATTATATTAATTCAAGCACCTTGTTAGTGTTGCAGTGGTGTACATGCACTTCTCTACAGGCTGGGACATCCAAGCTGGTTTTCAGCTGGATGCCATCCCTGACTTTTATTTTCCTCTCTGGATAGTTGGAGAGCTGTGCCAGACAGCAAAGATATTTTAATTGTAACTTAAGTGGAGAAGGGAGTATTCTGGTAGGATAGATCTAGAACAATCTTTGTGAGAATTTAGTCGGACATCCAGACACAATGGTCCTGGATCTTTCTTAAAATGTATCTATTATTTTTTAGTTTATAAAATAAAAATTTACTTTGTGGGTTTTTTTGGGTTTATTTTTTGTGGGGTGTTTTTTGGTGTTTTTTGTTGTTTTTTTTTTTAGATACAGCCTATTGTCTTTTTATCGTATCAGTATTTTACTGTTTGGTTCTTACTAATTGCAAATGCAGTTTGGTTTGCTAGTGTAATGAGCTTTGAAAGTAGTATTCAGTAGATCCAAATTAGTAAGATTTGTGCTTACAATTATGCATCTTTAATGTGCTAATAATGTAATACAGAGTCTGCAGTACCAGGGAACCCTGGTTAACAACTCAGGACATGCTTTCTGATCCTGCAAAGTTAATGACTGAATCTCATAACATTTTTCTGCGTTGTACTGATAATATGCACTAAGATTCTTTGTAGGAAAAGGAAAATATGTTGACTTCTCCAGTGGCAAAGGTAATCTTGTAAGTACCTAAGCACTGTCCTCTTTGATCTTGTTCTTCCTCCTAGATGCGGCTGTCGTGAGAAATAATTCACCAAAATTTTCTCTTCAGTCAGTGGTAATGAATTACAGCATTGTATTGTTCAAAGTATTGCATCTCCATTCTTGAAATGAGTGCACAGATGAGTCAATAAAATACTGGATCATATTAATAATTTATCATAGGGATAATTATAGAGGAAATAAAAGGGACAGAGAAGGCTATCATCTGCTTGCATCATTTGTGAACACTGAGAGATGTATTGCATGCCTGATGTAAGTTCTTCATGCTGCATAAGAAACATTGGTCTGTAACTCTTCAGGTCACATTAGAAAACTGTTAACACAGCCCATAGAATACCAAAAAACTTGTTACTTATTAAAGGTCTGAACACCAGGGAGAAATAGTGCAGCTCTGAAAGTTTTAGTTGGGCTGAACAGTAAAGTTTTAATTAAAAAAAAGAAAAATTGTTAAAATAATTTCAATTTACAATCAGCCTTGTCAATATCTTGCACATTTCTCATACCCAAATATAACTTCTGGAGGATCAGAATAATGAGCACAGAACAGGATCCTCTCTTCTGGAATGGTGGGACAGACTTTTCTGTTAGCTTCCACAGTTGCAGATTTCATTCTGACATCTTCCTGCAGACTGAAAAACAATACATTAGTCAATAAAAAGTCCCATTGTACGTATAAAATATCATTACTTAAATTCTAAATGAACATTAGGATTGCTCATACATAGAGGCCAGGAGAGAGCATTGAAATCATACAAATAGTCAGACTGCAACAATATCCTTGGTTGATTTCAGCTGAAGTAGAGATACTTTCCCTGTCCCTTTGGAAAAGATTTTACGCTTGCCTCTCTTCCTGTCCTAACCAGTTTTGATTTTAAACTTAGTGTCGGTGGTTCTATATGAATTTTAGTAAAGCATTATGTTGTCCAACTCGTTTGACGACAAATCACCTTGAGCATCGTATCTGTGCTAAATGCTGTCACTGAGATGACAAGACTGATTTTTGTAAAAAGAAACAATACAGGTCAGACACTTTGCCCCTTGGTCTTGTTTCTTATTGAACTTAGAAGGTTGGCCTGACCATGCCAGGTGAGGACAGTCTAGTTAACTATTTAATTTTAGATACTTATTCTATTTTGATTGCCTATAAAGTGAGAATAACTTCTCTAGAGAGATTACTCATAATACCAAAATTAAGCTTATTTGGCAAATCCCAATCATCAAATCCAATCTTTGATTTCAGGCAAAAAAAGAACAGGTGGGATGGTATCACTCATCTTTCATTTTAATTACAGCTTATGTTTCCCAGTGCTCTGTCATGTTTTAAAATCAGTCACTGGAAGAAATGTGCCCTCATTTCTTCAAGCCTTGCTGAAGCCCTGAGACTGAATTTAGGTTTTTGTTTCATGGAACTGAACTTGTTACAACAGCAGGAGACAATACGCTCTCTAGGAATATTTTTCTTACAGGAATTCACCAGAGACCCGGTAATGAATTAATGGGGCAGTCCTCTATCCTGCAAGCAAAGGAGAGCAAGGATGCATTATTACCTTTGGCTGGTTCCCATCTCTGCCCCCCACAAACACCTTTCTTTTCTTTAGGCTCCTTCACCCTCTCCTGGGTACCTTCAGCTGGGCTAGGCTGCTCTTGAGGCTAGTGGCTTCTCTTGAGGCTACTGGCTGTAGAGCCTTGGGAGGTGGAATGCTCATTCCTGGGCTGTAAGTCATGGCTGCTCCCATGCATCTCAGAGGCAAGCAGTAAATTTTAATTTTAAGCCAGTGTTTGTATCCAGACTTCTTTTCTGTGCTGGTACAGTGATTTTGTTCTCCATTGTCATTTTCCTTGCACCATGGTGGAAACTCTGTTAGTTTTCTCTGAATTTTCTTTTGACAATTAATGCTTATGGAGTGTTAAATATGCAAAGTAGTACAAGACAATGCTTTCTGTTACTTCCATTATGTGCCATCACCAGCCTTTTAATAGATAATTTAAACCATTTTCATTTGAGTGGTTTTTATTTGTGCCTCTTTTTTTTGAGAATGTTTACTATATCTCCCTGGTGAGGTTAGGGAATTAGGATTATTGCCTTTAACTTGTGATTTAATTTTTGGCTTAAAGAGAAAAGTTTCATCCATATTTTAATGCAGATTTTTGAAGCACAATAAACATTTGAACTGTGATTTTTAAAAAAACTCCAAAGTTTGCAATTATAGCTACAGGATTTTTTACCATACATCTGCCAAAGAGTAGCTCTGATGGAGCCATGGAAGTGTGTGCGTGTGTGTGTGTGTGTAGATAAATCCCTCTTATTTCATGTAATATACCTAGGCTAAGCTATTTACATGTATTTTATAAGAAATTATTGAATAATTAGGTGTGCCCTTAGACATTTAATAGAACATTCTCTTTGAAGAACAAGAATCAAAGAAAATGGTTTGATGCATTGTAGTCCCTGTCCTCAGGAACATAAATGCTGCCTTACACCTTGTTTAGATCAGGCTGCATGGCCTCCTTCTACTCAGTCAGCATGCTGGGATGGAGGGTGTGCGCTGGGGCAGGACAAAGTTCCATTTCCTTTTAAATTTCCCAAACCCAGATTTCTCTCTTGAATGGATATCTTCTTACTGTCAGTGCTCATGGCTCAGGATTTTTTTTGTTTACATGGACAGGGTTCATTCCACTCACACACTGAAGAAAATCTCTTTCACCCCTTTAAACAGGTGATGTTTTCAAAGAACTCCCTCTTCATGAGTATTTCAGAGGATGTAGCTTTGGCTTTGTGAGCAATGCTGGCAGCATGTGCTTTTGTGGATGAGAGTAGAGGTTACTGGGGTGCCTTCTGTTTGGGCTCCTGCAAAGCTGCATGTTGAGCATGGAGGTTTGGTCATGAGGAGGTAGGGGGATTGGTGTGAAGCAGAAACCCCACACCACCTACATGTGCTTATTGCTGTTCTGCTGCATCACGCCGGCTGTTCAGTGCTGCAACACTCGCTGATGTTGTCACAACCTCTGATAACTCTCTGGAGACAGAAGCTTTCAAACCCCAGGAGACAAAGAACATCTCTAAGCTGTTTTTTTGTTTGTTTGTTTGTTTGTTCTGTTTGTTTTTGTTTTTTTTTTTTCTTGTGTTTTGTGGATTGTTTTGTGGGTTTTGGTTGGTTTGATTTGGTTATTTTTTTGTTCCCTTACCCATTTACTTTCTTTTTTTCCCCTGGAAGCTGAATAGTGAGTATAGTGCACTCTCAGTAAAATGCTGCTGTATGGGAACCCAAACACATCATAAGGGATAAGCTTTTGAAGATATGAGAGCTTTCCTAATGTGTTTGGTAGCCAGGGTTAGTTTGAGGGAGTGACAGTTCCCTTTGATGTCCTGAGCTCCAAATATTTAAGGACAGTGTTGCAGGAAAGGAGTAGAAGGATGGTAGTATGCTACTTTGTTCTGAAATAGTGAACTGTGCAAAGGAAACTTTGAAACCCTAAGATTTAAGAAAGAGAAATGCTTGTGCCTAAGGAGAGAGATTATGAATCCTAAGAAACTGAAAATCAGAGAATTCTGTGGTTTAATGTTTTCATCTGAATCTCATTTTATCTTTCGTGCTCATTTACTCAAGCCCACGTGGGTTTTGGGTTGCTGGAGAGGTTTTAATTAGAAACATGCTGAAGAGATTAAAAGTAGTTGGAAATACTTGAAAACTGGTTTTGCAGTAATTTCTAAAGAAAAAGAGATGCTTACAGTCCATATCTATCTTCCTTTTACAACTGGTCTTTGAATGCTGAGAAGTTAATTATTGATAGTATTTAAAATCTACTTGTATCCACTTAATCTCAATTTGATGCAGTCCAAGAAAAGATATAGTAGATAATTTCATAGTGGGTCATTTAGAAGGACCTATGTTGAACACAGGTGGACACAGCTCAGGTCTGAGTGTCCCAGACTATGCTACTGGGAAAGGGAAGGAATCCTGTGGTTCATGCTTTGATACCAAAAACTGTGGCAATTTTCAAATTAATTTCTGCAGGTTTTTTTATTCTTCCATAGTGTTGTAGCTCAATAGTGTCACGTTAGCTGATCAAAGGAAGAACTCTAATTAAACCGCTGCATGATTTCTGAAGTTATTGATATTTTGTTCCTCTCCTTTCTTTTAAAACCCTCATTTTGTGCATGTTTGAACATTAATACTTTTTGACTTCAGGAAAAGTCATCTGCTAATATTTTTCCTGCTGCTTAGAAAGAGTGAGGAAGTGGTTTAAAATATTTCCAAAGAACCAGCAGATTTTCCAGACCACTGTCTGGTAGTGTAGATATATACATACAGATTACTGGTGAAATGCTCTTTTGGACAGTGATAGCATAAGACGTGCAAGCCACAGAAGTCCCATTAAACTGTCAAAATGAGTCTTACTAGGATTCCTGTACTGTTCAATCTGCCTTGATTGGAAAGATTTTCATCTTAGGTCACCCACCAGTAGCTCTATCGAAGAAATACACAATGCCAAGGTGAGCTAAGTGTTGAAGATAACCACCTCCATTTCTTTTCTGTTCAACAGTCTTATTTCTGTGGAGTCATACTAGTTTAATTCTGGGGTAGTGAAGTGGAGAATCTGTCCCCAAGCATGCAAACAGTTCACTGTGTTCTGTCTTATTGTAAGAAAAGGGTACCATAACATCTAGTTGGTGATGGTGCTAATCAGATAGCTTACTGGCTCCCTTCAGGGACTTTGTGTAGTATACTGAATTTTTATTTGTCATGTGAAAGGCGAAATCTTCGGAAGTGCAGACAAAATATGGCTGTGTACATAGGATTTCCTCACAAACTGCCCCAGCATTTGCCGCAGATAATAGAATCACAGAAAGGTTTGGGTTGGAAGGGACCTGTAAAGGTCATCTAGTCCAACCTGCCTGCTGTGAGCAGGAACATCTTTCACTACATCAGCTTGCTCAAAGCTCCATCCAACCTGATTTTGAACACTTCCAGTAATGTCTGATCCAAGAGGCTCTCAGGACAGCAGGAGGTGGAAGGACCCCCTCGCCTGCTAGGCATGCCCTTGGGGTGTGCAGAAAAAAAAAAGGTAAATATAAAGGATGTAGTGAAATAAAACCACCTTTCTGTAGTATCACTGTTAACTGGGATCATCAGCGTACGGGTTATTGTGAGGTGCCTCCCTACTGTTTTGACTTGTAATTTGATTTGGAGGAGTGTCTGAGTAAGAACTCTGTACTTATCCAGCAGCTGTCTTCATTCATCATAATAGTACCCACGAGATGTAGCTGAGTCACCAAGCTGGGTTATTTTTTCTAGCATGCATCTGTGGTTTATTTGATTATAAAGTCCAGATCCTCCTGCTTTCTGTTACAGGCTTTTTATCTTACTCTGGTCATGTCAGAATCAATTTATAATTCTGTGGTGTACACATGAAATTAGTTTTAATTTGTTATGTGTTTCCAAGGGTGACTGACATTTAATATTTTGTTCTGAGGGTCTCATTAGTACTGTGTACCCATAATCTATTCTATGGGTGTAACGACAGAGGCTAAGTGAGCTATTGAACAGCATCCATCTGTCCACTTACCGAATGGCCAGAGGGAAATACAGGGGAAAAATAGATGGATAATTGTAAGCATTTCTGTATTTTGTAGTACTCCACCTGGACTACTGTATTCAGCTCTGGGGACCACCAATGTAAGAAGGATGTGAACCTGATCAAGCAACTCTAAAGCAGGGCCACAAAATGATCTGAGGGCTGGAGCACCTCTCCTATGAACACAGACTGAGAGAGCTGAGCTTCTTCAGCCTGGAGAAGAGAAGGCTCCAGGGAGGAAAAGTCCAGGGAGACTTTATAGCAGACTTCCAGTAGCTAAAGGGGGACTACAAGAAAACTGGAGGGTGACTTTTTACAAGGACTTGTAGTGATGGGACAAGGGGGAATGACTTTGAACTGAAAGAGGGTAGATTTAGATCAGATATTAGAAGTTATTCACTGTGAGGGTAGTGACACCCTGGCACAGGCAGATTGCCCAGAGAAGCTATGGATGCCCAATCTCTGGAAGTGTTTAAGGCCAAGCTGGATGGGGCTTTGAGCACCCTCGTCTAATAGAAGGTGTCCCTGCTTATGGCAGCATGGCTAGAATTTGATGGTCTTTGAAGTCCATTCCAATCTAAACCTTTCTATGATTCTGTGACCCATAAAATGCTTCTTAGTAGTAATTCATATACACCAAGCAATGAGAAAATCATGGCAAAACCTGTAGAGGCAGAACTGGTTTTCATGCATGACAGCAATTGCTTCACTGTAAAAGAAGTAGTGTCTTTTTTGTCCCTAACCTCAATATGGAGAGGCAAGTGGGAGCTGTGCTGTAGTCAGTACATATGTGGGTGCATACCACTTATACCTTTATTTTTGCTTTGCGATGAGTGACTTGTCGCACATGTTTTGAAGACCTCTATGGTTCTGTAAACCTGGTGTCAACTGAAATTATAGAAGAAAGATTATTTAACCTGTAGCTCAGGTAAGCAAACCCTTGATTAGCCAGTACAATCAATGCAAATACCACAGGATAAGAAGTGAAGAATGAAAAATGCAGTGAAGTGATTCTAAGGTAACACAAGTCTGTGCTAGAGTAGATGAAGAGAATAACGACTTACTGTAAAGCAAAGTATTTCAAACTTCTTTTGTCCTGGAGAATTCTTGAGATTAATTATTTCTGTTTACTCACTTTTATCACACTGTGGTGTAATTCATGTGGAATGTCTTCATGGTTTTGTTTGTTCCTGTGGGGGAAAAAAAAAAAAAAACAAAAAAAAAAAAAAAAACCCAAATAACAAAAAAAAACCCACAAGGTGTTTGTTGTGTTTTTTTATTTCTCTGACTGTTCATTAAACTCCTTTCTAATATCTGTTTTCATCTTGTTCTCCATCTCTTGTCTGATAAAATTCCCCTGTGTCACTCATTAGAGCTGAGGTGCTGATCGTGCTTATGCAAGAGCAGGACAAATGATAAGGGCAGAAGAAAGAGCAGATTGTGCTGTTAGATTGCACAGTTATTTATGCCAGGGAAAAGGGTGCTCAGAAGATTACTTTCCTTCTAACTGCTCCTACCTAGACTTTTTACAGTGCTTTTGGGGAAGAGTGGATTTGGTAGGAGGCTTGCCAGACTGGTCAATGATGCTTTAAAATAGGTGTGTTGAGAGAGGGGGCCATCATTCCATCCCAACACACCCAGTCACTTGCCAGCACCTATAGTATATGTTCAGCACAGTGTAGAGATACTCCAGCTGCTCCAGCCAATGAGCCGGCTTCAACTGGAGCTCGACTCAGGTGCCTCTATACAAATGTCCGTAGCATGAGGAACAAACGAGGAATTGGAGATGTGCCGCATGTCTACGGGAATATGATATCATAGGAATCACAGAGACATGGTGGGATGGCTCCTATGACTTGTGTTTTGGAATGGAAGGTTACAGGCTCTTTAGGAAAGACAGGCACGGTAGGCAGGGAGGGGGTGATGCTATTTATGTTAGGGATAGGATGGAGAGTATGGAACTCTGTCTAGGGACAGGTGAGCAGTTGACAGAGAGTTTGTGGGTCAGGGTTAAAGGGAGAACAGCGATGGGAGACATTATTGTGGGGATCTGCTACAGACCGCCTGACCAGACAAGAAGTGCCATGCTTGACCTCATCCTCACTAACAGGGAAGGGCTGATTGGAAATGTGTTGATCCAGGGCAGCCTTGATTGCAGCGATCATGAGATGGTCAAAGTCGAGATCCTCAGGACAGTGGGAAGAGCATGCAGCAAACTCACTGCCCTGGACTTCAACAGAGCGGACTCTGGCCTCTTCAGGAATCTGTTTAGGAAGATTCCATGGGATATAGCCCTAGAGGGCAAGAGTGCCCAAGACTGTTGGTTGATATTCAAGGATCAACTGCTGCAAGCCCGGGAGTGATACATCCCTACTAGAAGGAAGTGCAGCTGGAGGGCCAGGAGACCTCCTTGGATGGATAAGGACCTGCTGAAGAAAATTCAAAGGAAAAAAGAGGCTTATAAAAGGTGGAAGCAAGGACAGGTGGCCTGGGAAGAATACAG